>JAVJIF010010147.1:0-135984 GCA_038442645.1 Agave tequilana | reverse complement strand
TGAAAAACACCTAGAGGGGGGTGAATAGGTGTGAATGCTAATCTAATGATCTTTTTAAACTTTAATTAAATGAGTGATGCAACGATCTCTCAAAACACGACTAAGAGCCGAATACCCCTTGCGAGGTTCTGAACTCCTTCCTCCCATTCCCCTAGATATGGGTTAGAGGTGCGTAATGCAACCGTGTTGTATGAGATATGATCGAACAAGTAAAGGATGAAATGCTATGATGGAATACACACAAGCAATATAGCAAGTAAAGTGAACTAGACAAGATTGCACAAGTAAAGGGTTAGTTCTCAAGCAAATAATTCAAGACAATATAAAGCAAGAGAAATTGAAAGCAAGAATGACACAAAAGCAATCGCAAACAAGATGATTTGTTTCGAGGTTCGAGCACACTTGCTCTAGTCCCCGCCTTCACCTCCGTGAAGGGTTTCCACTATCCACCGAGGATGCCTTTACAATTGGTCTACCGAAGACCGAGCACCGAGCTCCACCAAGTACAAAGGACCTCTACCGAAGAGGTTGCTCCACAAAGAAAGGATTACAAGAACCAAGTGATCACAACAAGATCACTACACTTTTCTCAAACTCTTTTACAAACACTCTCACTTCAATTACAACTTCACTATAGAATGAGTATAGGATTTTTGGCTCTATGAAGTGTGGTGAGAAAAACTTCAGTTGTAGAGAGATATTAGCAATCAAACACAACTAAAAAACTAGCTCAAAAAGAATTGGAATGAAAGCTTTAAACTCTTTTCTTTCTCTTTTGAAAACAATGAAAACTTGAGGATTTTTCTAAGTGAAATGCAAGAGAGACTTCTCCTCTATTTATAGGGTTGAAAATAAGTTAAAAACAATTTCTTTACACCTAATTCAACCTGCAAAAGCTCCCCAACAACTCTCCAAAAATCTGTTAAAGCAGAAAAAGAAACAGATTTTTCAGAAATGCCCAAAGAGGAAAGAGCCGTTGCCTTGTTGCAGGTTTGGCGGTCGACCGGTCCGGTCGACCGCCAGCCCTGCTGGAAAGAGCCGTTGGCTCTCGGTCGACCGGTCCGGTCGACCGACCCAAAAGGAGGAAACACAGTTTCCTTCTTCCGGTCGACCGGTCCGGTCGACCGAAATATCCCGAGAGCAATCTGCTCTCCGTCGGTCGACCGGTCCGGTCGACCGACGGACATGCACAAACAGTGCATGTCCAGACACATCGCCGGTCGACCGGGCCGGTCGACCGATGTTGCCTGACACTGAAAAACTGGGCTGTTTTGAGTTAGAAAAATTTTGATAAATATTTTAAAAATACATATAGCTAAGTATTATGCAGAAAATAGTTTATACACATGTTTTAAACAAGTTTTTCAGGATATAAAGCTTTGGTACATGTATATATAAACTAAGGCATAAAACTTAGAAATAACCATTTTCAAAACATAAGAAATACATGAAACAAGTGTGTGTGCAAATCCTAGAGCCAAATTTCCTATATTCAAACTTTAACATTCTAAACTTACAAACTTCTAAAAGACTTCAAGGCAATGCTTCAAGATGGGCTATCTCCACTTGATCTTCAATTTTTGCATCTTGAGCCCAATTGGAGTTGACTTGAGTCCAAAACCTTGTATTTGTGAGAGAAGACTTCTAGTATGAATAGAAATCTGAAAACACACTTAAACAACAAATGTTATTAGTACAAATAACTAATATGTTTTGTAATCATCAAAATACACTAAACAAGGGTGATTCTAACCTTGGGCCAACAATCTCCCCCTTTTTGATGATGACAAAACATATAAGTTATTGAAATAAATAAAGGAGGAAAAGCTTGGAAAGCTCCCCCTCAAACAATGCTATGTATTTATCAATGAATATGAAAAGCTATGTAAGCATACATAAAGCATTTAACAAACACAATAGTTTTTGTCCAAAAACTCAAATAAACACAAACTTTCTTTTTCTTCATGAAATGAAACTCAAATAGTATCAAACTTAGAAAGTTTAAACTTAAACACTTATTTTCCAAATATCTCAACAAACTTATTCTCCCCCTTTTTGTCATACATCAAAAAGGGTTAAAACAAAATTTTAATTTTAAGAATCCATAATACAAACATTCAACTCACCACAAATAAACGAAAATCTAGCATAATCTAAAGGTTTAGTAAAAATATCGGCAAGTTGAAAATCGGTAGAAACATATTCAATAACAATATCACCTTTCTCATAATGATCTCTAAGAAAGTGATACCTAATGTCAATGTGTTTGGTTTTACTATGTTGATTTGCATTCTTTATCATGTGAATAGTACTAGTATTATCACAAAATATTTTAACATGATCAAAGTGTAAATCATAGTCAAGGAGAGTATGTTTCATCCAAAGAACTTGTGCACAACAAACTCCGGCCGCAACATACTCCGCCTCGGCGGTTGATAGGGCTACCGAATTTTGCTTTTTGGAAGACCAAGATACAAGACAATTACCTAAGAATTGACATGTTCCACTTGTGCTCTTCCTATCTACCTTACAACCCGCATAGTCGGCATCCGAAAAACTCTTCATTTCAAATAATCCGTTTTAGGATACCATAAACCCATTTCAATAGTGCCCTTAAGGTATCTAATTATGCGTTTAACCGCAATTATGTGAGATTCTTTAGGACAAGATTGAAAACGTGCACAAAGACAAACGGAAAACATAATATCCGGCCTACTAGCCGTCAAATAAAGCAAGCTACCAATCATGCTACGGTATAATTTAATGTCTACACTTTTACCTTGTTCATCCTTGTCAAGCTTTGTAGTTGTTGCCATGGGAGTTTTGCTTACTCTTGATCCTTCAAGCCCAAACCTTTTGATTAGTTCCTTTGTGTACTTGGCTTGATTGATGAAGATCCCATCCTTCCTTTGCTTGATTTGGAGTCCAAGGAAATAGTTGAGCTCCCCCATCATAGACATTTCAAATTCATCCTTCATGCATGACTCAAAAGCTTTGCAAAGAGATTCATTAGTAGAACCAAAAATAATATCATCTACATAAATTTGCACAATAAGAATGTCATTTTCTACATGTTTTGTAAACAAGGTTGTGTCAATTTTTCCTTTCTTAAAACCATTTGAAATCAAAAATGAGGAAAGTCTTTCATACCCAGCCCTAGGGGCTTGTTTTAAACCATAAAGGGCTTTATCTAATTTAAAAACAAAATCCGGATGTGTAGGATCAACAAACCCGGGGGGTTGTTCAACATACACCTCCTCTTCAATAAATCCATTTAGAAAAGCACTTTTAACATCCATTTGAAATAATTTGAAATCTTTATATGAGGCAAATGCTAGTGTCATCCGTATGGCTTCAAGCCGTGCTACGGGTGCAAAGGTTTCTTCAAAATCGATCCCTTCGATTTGAGTGTAACCTTGGGCAACTAACCTAGCCTTGTTTCTAACTACATTACCCGATTCATCCAACTTGTTCTTAAAGATCCACTTAGTACCAATTGTTGGTCTATCGTGGGGCCTAGGAACAAGGTGCCAAACTTGGTTGCGCTCAAATTGATTGAGCTCCTCTTGCATGGCTAGCAACCAATATGAATCGGCCTCGGCTTCGAGGACATTTTTGGGTTCAATATGAGAAATGAATGCATAGTTACCACAATAGTCATGAAGTCTAGAGCGAGTAGTTACCCCTTTTGATACTTCACCTATGACGAGATCCTTGGGATGATGTGGATTATATCTCCAATCCTTAGGTAGTGGTTGAGTAGGCTCCACCTCATTTGTTTGATGTTCATTTCCTTGGGCCTCTTCTACTTTGGCTTCACTTCCATCATCATCCTTTGGCTTGTCTCCCATGGTAGAAGCATCCTCCAAGGTGACTTTCTCCAAGCCTTCATGCAAAGCATCTATTTCTACAACATTCTTAACAAACTTGTTAGATTCCTCAAACTTAACATGAATAGACTCTTCAATAGTCAAAGATGATCTAATGAAAACTCTATAAGCTTTACTAGTGTTTGAGTAACCTACAAAAATAGCCTCATAAGATTTAGGATCAATTTTCCTAAAAAATCTTTTGTGTTTAAAACAAAGCATTTGCAACCAAAAACTTTAAAATAGGAAACATTAGGTTTTCTAGAAAAATACATTTCAAAAGAAGTTTTAGTAGTATTTTTACACAAGAAAACACGATTTGATATGTAGCATGATGTATTTACGGCCTCGGCCCACAAATAATGTGGTAGACCATATTCACTTAGCATTATCCTAGCCATCTCTTGTAATGTTCTATTTTTCCGTTCAACTACTCCATTTTGTTGTGGAGTTCTAGGACAAGAAAGTTCATGCTTTATTCCATGTTCATCACAAAAAGTGGTAAAGGGTTGGTTAATGAATTCACCTCCTCTATCACTTCTTATTCTCAAAATCGAAACATCTTTTTCTTTTTCAACTCTTTTCTTAAAAATTTGGAAATACGAAAATGCTTGGCTTTTATGTTCAAGAAAGAAAACCCAAGTAAATCTTGAAAAATCATCAACCAAAACATAAGCAAATCTATTCCCACTTAAACTTTTGGTTTGTGTAGGGCCAAAAAGATCCATATGGATTAACTCCAAAGGACGTGATGTCATGATATCCTTAATTGACTTGAAAGAAGACTTAGTTTGTTTCCCAAATTGACATGCGTCACAAACTCGGTCCTTTTCAAAATTCAAGCAAGGAATACCTTTCACCATTTCCTTTGTGTTTAACCTAGAAATGTGATCAAAAGAAATATGCCCTAATCTCCTATGCCACAACCAAGAGTCATCATCGAGGGCTTTCAAACAAGTAATATTACAAGACATATTTAACATATCAATCATATAAACATTACTTTCACGAAAACCGGAAAATACACAAACATTAGAAATTCTATCAATAACCTTACAAGCAACATTATCAAAAACAACATCAAAACCTTTATCACAAAGTTGACTAACACTCAAGAGATTATGCTTGAGGCCATCAACTAAAACTACATTTTCAATTAAAGGAGAGGTGCCAAGTTTTACATTACCAATACCGATGATTTTACCCTTGGCGTCATCTCCGAAGGTGACGGTGCCATCTTCATGATATCTTGATAGGGTTGCAAAGTTGTTGATGTCCCAAGTCATGTGCCTTGAGCAACCTCTATCAAGATACCACAAACCTCTACGTCGTTGGGCTTTGGAAAGTACCTACATCATTTAAAACAATTGTTGACTTTGGTACCCAAACTTTCTTGGGTCCTTGAAAGTTAGTGTTACGAACCCAAACATTATGATGTGATGCACTTAGTCTATCATAACAAAAATTAGCTAAGTGTCCTTTCCGCCCACAATGTGAACATGAGTACACTTTTCTATACATGAAAGCATGATGTGTATGTGTAGTGTGAGCATGTTTTGGGTTTTACCATGTTGTTTAGGTTGTGTAGCATGAACATGAACATGAGCATGAGCATTTTTCTTTGGGGCTTGTTTCTTAGGAAACATAGCCTCAATTTTCTTCTTGTTAAACTCACAATCTTTCAAAACAATACTTAAAGAATCTAATCTTTCCTTAAGCATAGAAACTTCATTTGAATCAATTAGTGGGGCCTTACCTTTGCAAGAAATCTTATACTTTTCAAAATCATTTTTGGTAGTGGCCAAAGTGGAAACCAAATCATCTTTTTCCTTTGTAAGAGTAAAAACTTGAAGACTTAAAGAATCATTTTCCTTTTTCATTTTAAGATACTTTTTCTTTAAGAAATCATAGTTTTGTGACAACTCAACAAAGGCTTCTTCTAACACATCCATAGAAAGTTCATTATCATGAGAAGGGGAAGAGGTTACCTTGCTTGTGCCTTCATTAGCCATGAAGCACATGTTGGCGGTGTCTATTTCTTCCTCGGATTCGGTCTCCGAATCCCAAGTTGCCTTCATAGCCTTCTTCTTGTAAGGCTTCTTTGAAGTGGAGGGCTTAGCTTTGTCCGGACACTCCGCCACAATGTGTCCGGGCTTTTGGCAATTGAAACAAGTGATCTTTCTTTCTTCTTTGCCTCCTTGCCATCTTCTTCTACCTTGGTACTTCGCCTTGTTGTACATCCTCCGGACATTCTTAACAAGGAGTGAGAGCTCCTCATCATCTTCTTCTTCATCGTCTTCATCGGAGTGTGTAGCTTGACTCTTGAAGGCGATAGTCTTCTTTTTGGTAGGAGCCATATCCTCCCTTGCTTTCCTTTCCATCTCATGGGTTTTGAGGTTCCCAATGAGACCTATGAGCTCCATCTCTTCATTGTCGTTGAGTTCCTTCAAGGTTGTAGCTTTAACTTCCCATGAAGGAGGAAGAGCCCGGATGATCTTCCTTACTCTTTGATCATTGTTGATATCTTCACCTAAAGAAGAGAGTCCATTAGTAATCTTGGTAAATCTTGAAACCATATCATCTATGGTTTCATTTTCTTGCATGCTAAATGTTTCATATTGAGACCGAAGAAGGTCAATCTTAGCCTTCTTTACTTGTGAGGTCCCCTCATGAGTGACTATCAAGTGTGACCAAATCTCAAATGCGGATTTGCAATGTATAACCCTAGCTATGTCATCATCATTTAGGGCTTGAAGAAGTGCATAGTGAGCTTTGGCATTGGCATCGAATTCCTTAGTCTCTATTTCGGACCAAGTGGATTCGTCACCGGGGGGTACACTAAAGGACTTAGTCACGGCTTTTGCAACTCGGCTACCTAGAGATTGCAAAACACGGTCATCTTAACTTTCCATATGGGAAAGTTAAGTCCATCAAACTTAGGAGGGGTCTTAATTCCATCGGCCATTTTTACTTATATGAATATGAATGAAATGATTAGCAAATTAGGATCTTCTCTAAGGTGGTTAAACCAAATCCTAGAGTCCAAGCTCTGATACCAATTGAAAAACACCTAGAGGGGGGGTGAATAGGTGTGAATGCTAATCTAATGATCTTTTTAAACTTTAATTAAATGAGTGATGCAACGATCTCTCAAAACACGACTAAGAGCCGAATACCCCTTGCGAGGTTCTGAACTCCTTCCTCCCAATTCCCCTAGATATGGGTTAGAGGTGCGCAATGCAACCGTGTTGTATGAGATATGATCGAACAAGTAAAGGATGAAATGCTATGATGGAATACACACAAGCAATATAGCAAGTAAAGTGAACTAGACAAGATTGCACAAGTAAAGGGTTAGTTCTCAAGCAAATAATTCAAGACAATATAAAGCAAGAGAAATTGAAAGCAAGAATGACACAAAAGCAATCGCAAACAAGATGATTTGTTTCGAGGTTCGAGCACACTTGCTCTAGTCCCCGCCTTCACCTCCGTGAAGGGTTTCCACTATCCACCGAGGATGCTTTTACAATTGGTCTACCGAAGACCGAGCACCGAGCTCCACCAAGTACAAAGGACCTCTACCGAAGAGGTTGCTCCACAAAGAAAGGATTACAAGAACCAAGTGATCACAACAAGATCACTACACTTTTCTCAAACTCTTTTACAAACACTCTCACTTCAATTACAACTTCACTATAGAATGAGTATAGGATTTTGGCTCTATGAAGTGTGGTGAGAAAAACTTCAGTTGTAGAGAGATATTAGCAATCAAACACAACTGAAAAACTAGCTCAAAAAGAATTGGAATGAAAGCTTTAAACTCTTTTCTTTTCTCTTTTGAAAACAATGAAAACTTGAGGATTTTTCTAAGTGAAATGCAAGAGAGACTTCTCCTCTATTTATAGGGTTGAAAATAAGTTAAAAACAATTTCTTTACACCTAATTCAACCTGCAAAAGCTCCCCAACAACTCTCCAAAAATCTGTTAAAGCAGAAAAAGAAACAGATTTTTCAGAAATGCCCAAAGAGGAAAGAGCCGTTGCCTTGTTGCAGGCTTGGCGGTCGACCGGTCCGGTCGACCGCCAGCCCTGCTGGAAAGAGCCGTTGGCTCTCGGTCGACCGGTCCGGTCGACCGACCCAAAAGGAGGAAACACAGTTTCCTTCTTCCGGTCGACCGGTCCGGTCGACCGAAATATCCCGAGAGCAATCTGCTCTCCGTCGGTCGACCGATCCGGTCGACCGACGGACATGCACAAACAGTGCATGTCCAGACACATCGCCGGTCGACCGGGCCGGTCGACCGATGTTGCCTGACACTGAAAAACTGGGCTGTTTTGAGTTAGAAAAATTTTGATAAATATTTTAAAAATACATATAGCTAAGTATTATGCAGAAAATAGTTTATACACATGTTTTAAACAAGTTTTTCAGGATATAAAGCTTTGGTACATGTATATATAAACTAAGGCATAAAACTTAGAAATAACCATTTTCAAAACATAGGAAATACATGAAACAAGTGTGTGTGCAAATCCTAGAGCCAAATTTCCTATATTCAAACTTTAACATTCTAAACTTACAAACTTCTAAAAGACTTCAAGGCAATGCTTCAAGATGGGCTATCTCCACTTGATCTTCAATTTTTGCATCTTGAGCCTAATTGGAGTTGACTTGAGTCCAAAACCTTGTATTTGTGAGAGAAGACTTCTAGTATGAATAGAAATCTGAAAACACACTTAAACAACAAATGTTATTAGTACAAATAACTAATATGTTTTGTAATCATCAAAATACACTAAACAAGGGTGATTGTAACCTGGGCCAACATATCGCATTACCTTTTTGGCAGCCTTTCAGTGATCAATCCCAGGATTGATCAAGTTTCTGCCAAGTTTCTCAATGGTATATGCTATGTTTGGACGGGTACAAACTTGAGCATACACCAGACTTCTAACTGCCGATGCATATGGAATATCTTTCATTTGCTCTTCCTGTATGTCGTTCTTGAGACATTGGAGTAAACTCAACCTATCTCCCCTAGAGCAATTCTTCATGCCATATCTATCTAGAACCTCATCGATATAGACCTTTTGCGATAAATCTAATATTCCACGTGTCCTGTCACGTTGAATCTGGATGTCTATCACAAAAGAAGCGTCTCCAAGATCTTATATCTCAAAATTCTTTGAGAGGAAACTCTTGGTCTCAAGTAAAAGAACCATATCGTTACTTGCTAGTAGAATGTCATCCACATATAGCACTAAAAATATAAGTCTACTCTCTTTAAATTTATGGTAAATGCATTGATCATCTACAATCTCCTTAAAACTAAAATCGGATATTACATGATCAAATTTTAAATACCATTGACGGGATGCTTGATTTAGACCATAAATGGATTTTTTTTATTTGCAAACTAATTATTATGAAACTTTCACTTTAAAACTTTCTGGTTACACTATACAGATTTCTTTCTCAATGCTACTATTAAGAAAGACAATCTTAACATCTATTTGGTATAACTCTAGGTTAAAGTGAGCCACCAGTGTCATAATAATCCTAAAAGAATGCTTCATGAAAACTGGGGAGAAAGTCTCCTTATAGTCAATGTCCTCTCTTTGAGTGAATCCCTTTGTGATAAGATGTGCCTTATACTTTTCGACATTACCTTTCGAATCCGCTTGGTTTTGAATACTCTTTACAGCCAATCGATTTCTTTCCTTTAGGAAACTCTACTAATTCCCAAACATCATTGTTCTTCATTAATTTTAACTTATCTTTCATGGCATTTGACCATTTAGTGGAGTGAATGCTAAGTTTGGCCTCATTTAAGGATGTGGGGTCATCCTCTAACCCTATGTCAAACTCATGCTCTTGGAGATAAACTATATAGTCATTTGCAATGGTTGATCTCCTCTCCCTAGTTGATCTCCTTGGCAATTGTGGTTGAGGATTTTCAGGTTCTACCTCATCAGCAGGATCTACTTCAGCATGAGCTATATATGTACCTTGTAAGAGTACAACTGTATTTTCATGCTGGAGTAGAATAACTACTTCATCATTTGGAACAGTTGTCATGGGCATAATAATTTGTTCTTCCTTAAATGTGAAATACTTATGTAGTTGACTCCCACTGTTCTGAATTTCCTCAATAAATTTAGTATTATCCGTCTCTATTATATTTTTAGTGGAGGCACAGTAAAACCTAAAAACTCTATACCTCTCAGAATACCCTACGAAGAAACAACTAACTATCCTTGAGTTCAACTTCTTCTCATGTGGCATATATAGCCGAGCTTCCACTGGAAACCCCAACATGAAGATGCCAAATGCTGGGAGATTTCCCAGTCCATAACTCATATAGGGTTTTAGTTACTGTTTTTCTAGGTCCTCTTTTATGGAGGTAGACTGCCGTCTTTAAAGCTTCACTCCATAGTGACTCTGGTAGAGTAGTGTGAGCTATTATACTCCTAACTATGTCCTTTAGTGTGCGGTTCATCTCTCAGCAACACCATTTTGATGAGGTGTCCCTGGCATTGTGTACTGGGCTACAATACCACACTCTTCCAGAAAATTGGCAAAAGGTCCTGGACATCTACCGATCCTTTGTATCTGCCATAGTACTCACCACCACGGTCAGATCTCACGGCTTTAATCTTTCTATTCTGTTGATTTTTAACTTCAGCTTTATAGATTTTAAACATGTCCAGTGATTGGGATTTCTCATGAATCAAGTGTAGGTACCCATAACGAGAGTAATCGTCCGTAAAAGTGATGAAGTATTTGTGATCATTCCAAGATGCTGTAGAGAATGGGCCACAAATCTAAGACTCCTGAACTCCGTCTAGCACCAAACTTCCTAATATTTGTTTGCCTTTTATACAATCTATACATATTCCTAAGTTGGAGTAATCTAAAGGGCCTATAGCTCCACTAGACACATGCCTTTGGATTCTCTCTTTTGAGATGTGTCCTAAACACCTATGCCATAAACTGTAGGAGTTTTCTTTAATTTATGTTCGCTTAGTACCTAAATTATTCACATACAAAGATTCAGAATATGAAGTATGAAGAGTCAAGTACCAACAACTTTATATTTAAAAAATAAGCTAAACATTTCATTACCAATAGTGACAGTAAAATCGGATCTGTTTAACGATGAAATGAAAATAAGATTCCACCTAAATGACGGTACATATAAAGTCTCATCTAAATCTAAAATAAAATTAGAATCTAATCTAAGCCTACAAACTCTAATAGCTTCAACTGTAGCTTTATTTTCATCGCCCATATATATGTATCGCTCAGTCTGACTGGGCCTCCTCAGGGTTTGAAAGTCTTGCATGCATATGTGAATAGTCGCACCGGTATCTATCCACCAAGTGTGTGGTGGAACTAAAGTTAGATTAATTTCTGTAACGCCCCGATTCCACGGATACGGGGACGTCACTGCAACGTATATACGTAGGTCAAAAGAAGCCCCCACGTATATACGCTAAGCATAAAAGTACAAGCAAGGATCAGAGTACAACACAAAGCGTGGTATATTCATATGCCAACATAAAAGATTCATATACAAAGTCATCACAGTATGATAAACATATACACATTACATGTGTCTTTATCATAACAAGTCCAAAAGTAAAATATACAAGACATACACGAGATGCTCACGAGCAGGACGAAGATCCCGTGAGTCAAAAGGAAGGGTCTGGCACGGGAGAACTAGAACAGATCAGACTGCTCGCTCAGATACTCTTGGTCCTCAGTGGATGGCTCCACTTCGTTCCAAGTCTCAGAATCTGAATATGCAAATCCACAGAATCAAGACATATAATAATAAACAAGATATGGCCAAGTGGCGAAGGAACAAGAATAAGAAGATGAAACAGTAATAAGTGGTATCGACTAACAAGTGATGAGAACAATATCATATAAGGTCATAAAACAATACATCTACAATTAACGTCTTATTATTACTTGTCTCATTGGGATATCTAGCTATGTGACCCAGCGTCCCAGAGCACATAGATCCATATCTCAACAAGGCAAGGGGGTTATTGGAAATCAGCGGTTGTATCGACGAACTATGTTTACAGTGGACCCCGTACATGCCCGGGATAACGGTCCAATATTGTTCCGTTGCTTGGTGACGGAAGCCAGCCGTTAGGCCCAATAGGAGGGACTTATGTATGCCCTCATCAATATGGTACCAGCAATACAGGGATCAAGCTCTCCCCTCGGTCCCCTGGAGGCCCACAGGTCAGACCGGAACATGGGTTGCACAACACTCCTAAAAGCCACTGTAAACACGAACACATATCGATATCCGCATGTCTTCCCCCGGACCCAATGTAAGTTGGTCTATTTTATACAAAAGTCAAGTCTATCATGCTTGGTATAAGTGATAGCATGATAAGGTGGAGATATACATATTAATTAACAAGTCCTACAAGTCCTAACATGAAAGTACATGGAACAAGTCATGAAGTATAAGTGGTGTGATCCACCAAGTAACATGTCATGTGGTAGCAATTATGAAGCATAAACGAGATTAACATATCACACATGTATCAATGTAAGACCAGAATTTAAAACAGAAAAGGAAACAGAATTCTGGCCCAGGTTTGAACTGGCGGTCGACCTCCGGTCGACTGCCGGTCGACCGGGAATTGTGAAGGCGGTAGGGTGCCGGTCGACTGCCGGTCGACTGGCCAAAGTGCGTGAGCTCCAGGTCTGACCGGTCGAGTGCCGGTCGACTGACGGTCGACCGTACCAAATGCGTGAGCTCCAGGTCCCCTAAGCCGGTCGACTGGTTGGTGAACCGGTCGACCGCTAACTCAAATTTGTGCACGTTTGTGCATATCGGTCGACTGCCCCCCCTGGGCCGGTCGACCGGAGTTCTGAAATAGGCCGTGGTCTGTTCTGAAAATTCAGATTTTTGTGGTGGTTGTTTTGGATGGATAAAAATATGATTTTTATAACATAAAGTGACATGATCTATCAACACAAATATACTAGGAATATTACGAGTCTTGGTGAGTAAAGATACTCACTTCGGACGGTCGTTTGGAATTTCTACGAGTTCCGAAGATTCCGAATCACCAACTTAATTCTCGGCGATTTCGCGGACGATCCCAAAATCCAAGTTGTAGTTCTTGAAATGGAAGAGAATACCTAGGGTGCTTTGGAAAAGGAGAAGGCTTTTGCAAAGGTGGAGTTCTTGATGAAGTGAAGAAAAGAATAAAAATGTAAAGGATTTGATTTAAATAGGATTTTGATTTGTAAAGGGGAAGTAATTAAATAATAGAGAGGGGCTTTTGTGCAAAATAGGGGATGAGATATTTTCTTGACCAATCATAATTAGCCAAGTGGGTGTGAGGTGTCTCCTTTGGCCAATCACCATTAGCCAAATGGGGGTGAGGTGGAGGGTCATTAATGAGGGTCATTAATGGTGAAGTGTGTGGAAGTGGAGAGGTGGAAATTAAATGGAATTTTGGAAATTCAAAACTCCTTTGGCTTCATGAAGAAGGAAAGGAAAATAGAGAAAAGGAAAAAGGAAAGAAAATTAAATTGAAAGGATATTTTCTCTAACTCAGAAAATTATAATATTAAAACCGCGAGTTCCTGGGTCAAAGTCGAAAGTACGGAAAACATTTCGGAAAATACCGAAATCGTCCGAAATTCAAGTATCTCGGAACGACTCCTAATTTTCACCAAAAATCTATAATAATATACAAAGACTTAAAATGAAATCCTTTTTGAGAAATACTTTATAGTTTTAATTATAAAATCCCGGTATCAGTGATTTACCGACTCCGTACGAATTTTCATAAAATCATAAAATTCTCAGAAAAAGGCCTTAGCTAGGAAATAGGATTCTCAACAATAAAGTCTAAAGGACTTCTAAGAATTCCTAACAGTTTGGAAAATAAAAATCAGAAAATTGATCAGCGGCGCTGGTCGACACGGTTTTGAAGAAATTCATTTTAATTCCAGAAAATTCCAGAAAATCACATAAAACCTAATATATTGGAAAATAATATTTGGAATTGAAATCGGATAAATACGGAAAGTAAATCAAAAAATACGACTGAAAAGCTGAATACGCAACAAAGTATGTATTCCGGAAACGAGGTGTTACAATCTACCCACCTTACAAAAATTTCGTCCTCGAAATTTAGTAAAGTGAAAGGCAACAAGGAAGGTCATGATAAATGGAATATAACGGTAGAGGGATAGAAGGAAAGAATCTTACCAAGTGGTGAAGAGTTGAGGATATCGCTCTCGGATCAGATCCTCTCGCTCCCATGTGGCCTCTCCTGGCACATGGCGGTTCCACGACACCAATACTAAAGGAATAGTCTTGTTCTTTAGTGTCTTCACACTTCTGTCCAAGATGGCCATCGGATGCTCCTGATATGATAAGTCCGGTTGTAACTCCAGCTCGGAATGATCCAAAATGTGGCTGTCATCCTTAACATATCTCCTCAACTGAGACACGTGGAAAACATTATGAACTCCGTCCAACGATGGCGGCAACGCCAATCGATAAGACACATCTCCCACTCGATCCAATATCTCGAATGGGCCGATATACCTCGGACTTAGTTTCCCACGAGTGCCGAACCGGATCACTCCCTTGGTCGGTGAAATCTTCAGGAACACATGATCTCCAACTCCGAATTCCAATGGCCTCCTCTGAGAATCTGCCCAACTCTTCTGCCTACTCTGAGCTGCTCTGAGATGCTCTCTGATAACTCTGACCTTTTCTGTAGTCTGCATCAGCATCTCTGGTCCCAATAGGCTCCTCTCACCGATTTCATCCCAACAAATCGGTGACCTGCACTTCCTCCCATACAGTGCCTCAAAAGGTGCCATCTTTATACTTGCCTGGTAGCTGTTGTTATAAGAAAATTCAGCCAAGTGAAGATGGTCTTCCCATGAACCCCCGAACTCAATCATGCAGGCTCTAAGCATATCTTCAAGGATCTGGATGGTCCGCTCTGACTGTCCGTCTGTCTGGGGATGATAAGCTGTACTGAACTTCAGACGAGTGCCCAGACTCTCTTGGAGACTCTCCCAGAAATGAGATCTGAATCTGGTATCTCTGTCTGAAACAATACTGACTGGAATTCCATGCAGGCGGACTATCTCCCTTATATACTTCTCTGCCAAGACCTCAGTTGTCTGTCCGACCCGGAATGGAATGAAATGGGCTGACTTAGTGAGGCGATCAATGATGACCCACACAGCATTATTACCTTTGGGACTACGAGGTAATGCTGTGACAAAGTCCATCGTGATATGCTCCCACTTCCACTCGGGTATTGGCAAAGGTTGAAGAAGTCCAGCTGATCTCTGATGCTCGATCTTTATCTGCTGGCACACCAAGCACTTAGCCACAAACTGAGCTATCTCTCTCTTCATGGCATTCCACCAAAAGTGTTTCTTCAGGTCCTGGTACATCTTGTTTCCCCCAGGATGTATAGAATATGCCGAACTGTGGGCTTCAGCCAAAATCTTCTGTCTCACTTCCCCCTGGGGAACACAAAGCCTATCTCCAAAGTATAAGGCATCATCAGGACGAATACAGATATCCGTCCTCAATCCAGCCTCTACCTGATCTCTGACTGTCTGAAGTCTGGGATCCTCCTTCTGTGCTTCCTTAATCTCCTCTATCAAAGATGACTGGATCTGTAAGGCCATAAGCTGTCCTGTCCTCTCAGCTCCTCGAACTACCATCAAATCCAATCTGATAAAATCCTGAATCAACTCCTTTTGCTGAGTGAACTGAACAAGTACCCTGTTCTCTGGCATTCTGCTCAGGGCATCAGGAACTGTATTGACCTTGCCTGGATGGTATTGCAAGTCAATGTCATAATCAGCCATAAGCTCCAGCCACCGTCTCTGCCTCATGTTCAGCTCTTTCTGAGAAAAGATATACTTGAGGCTCTTGTGATCTGTATATATCAGCACTCTATCTCCCAGAAGATAGTGCCTCCAAATCTTCAAGGCAAAGATCACTGCTGCCAACTCCAAGTCATGAGTTGGGTAATTCCTCTCATGAGGTTTCAACTGCCTGGATGCATATGCTATCACATGATCATGTTGCATAAGCACGCATCCTAGGCCTTTACCTGAAGCATCACTAAAGATGACCATTCCTCCTCTCCCTGAGGGAGTTCTCAAGATAGGAGCTGAAATTAGCTTCTGCTTCAACTGCTCGAAGGCTGCATCACACACCTCTGTCCAGATGTACTTCTCCCCTTTCCTGGTGAGCTTAGTCAATGGAGCTGCAATCCTAGAGAAGTCCTGGACAAAGCGTCTGTAATAGCCAGCTAGTCCAAGAAAACTCTTTATCTCTGTCACCGTCCTCGGAACTGGCCACTCCTTTACTGCCTGGACCTTGCTCGGATCAACTGAGATACCTTCTGCTGACACCACATGTCCGAGAAATGCTATACTATCCAGCCAAAACTCGCACTTACTCCTCTTGGCATGAAGCTGCTCCTGCTGAAGTGTCTGCAACACAATTCTCAAGTGTTCAGCATGCTCCCTATTGTTCTTTGAATAGATCAAGATGTCGTCGATGAAAACAACAACAAACTGATCCAAGAAGGGCGAGAACACTCGGTTCATCAAGTCCATAAACACTGCAGGGGCATTAGTAACTCCGAAAGGCATCACTAGAAATTCATAATGGCCATATCGGGTCCTGAATGCCGTCTTCAGTACATCCTCCTTCTTCACCCTCAGCTGATGGTAACCCGACTGTAAATCCAACTTGGAGAATACACGGGCTCCATGAAGCTGATCAAATAAGTCATCAATCCTAGGAAGGGGATACCTGTTCTTGATGGTGACTTTGTTTAACTCCCTATAGTCAATACAAAGTCTCTTGCTACCATCCTTCTTATTGGCCAACAATACTGGAGCTCCCCACGGTGAAGTACTCGGCCTGATCAATCCCTTATCGGAATACTCCTGTAGCTGCTTCTTCAGGACCTCCAACTCCGTCGGTGCCATTCTGTACGGAGCCTTAGATATGGGAGCTGCTCCTGGAATGGTCTCGATGGAGAACTCAATCATCCTTACAGGTGGCAGTCCTGTGATCTCAGCAAACACCTCCGGGAATTCATCCCACACTGGCACCTTCTGCTTCTGAACCTCCGAAGAAGTAATCTGAGACTTTCCCTTAGTGGACTTCACTTCTCCACTAAACTGAAACTCAGGCTGAAGGGGAATTCTAAAATTGATCTTCTTCTCTCTACAATCAATTACAGCATAATACTGACTGAGCCAGGTCATGCCTAAGATCACGTCGTACCCCTTAGTGTCAAGTACGAGCATATCTATGGCTAAGACCTTGTCACACAGTTCTACTGGGCAGTCAGTACACACTCTATATGATAAGACTACCCCATTACCTGTACTTATCTCCCACTTGTGGTCTAATAATCTAACAGGAATAGAATGAACGGCCACAAATTTATCTGA
The DNA here is from genome assembly GCA_038442645.1 of Agave tequilana. Lineage (NCBI taxonomy): Eukaryota > Viridiplantae > Streptophyta > Magnoliopsida > Asparagales > Asparagaceae > Agave > Agave tequilana. The sequence continues at coordinate 118,616 of JAVJIF010010147.1, read as the reverse complement.
GATATAACAGTGGGATGCACCAGAGTCGAATAAAGCGAGAACAGGCTTTGAGTGTACTCTGATGTTACCTGTAATCACTTCCTCTGAAGCCTCAGCCTCTGCCTCTGTCAGGTTGTAAGCCTGACCTCTGCCACGCCCGGCTGCTGTCCTACCTCCTCTCTGGACTGGGCGAATCATATGCTGTGGAGGAAGGGGTGCTCTCCTCACCACTGGTCCCTGATCCCTCTGCCCAAATGGCCCTGGTACTACCCGCTGTCCACTCGGTCTTGGAAGTGCTGGCAAGGTCTGGTTGGCTCTCCCAAATCTATTGTGTGGACAAGTCTCTACTGCATGATCTCGAGACCCACATAATAAACACAACCCATTTGCCCTCCGGCAATTTGGTCGAGTGTGCCCTGGCTTCAGACAGAAGTTGCAGAAGATAGATGATTGGGCTGCCTGGTAAGGTGCTGGCCTAAAAGGTTGCCTCATCTGGATCTTGGCTGCTCTGAACGGACCCCCTCTTCCCATGGGTACAAACGGCCTCTTTATGACCTGATTCCCCATCTGGTTCTCTTTCTCCTTCTCAAACCCACGCTCCACCTCTCGAGCGCTGGTAAGAACCTCTGCATATGTCTTCAAGTGTTGGGGCATGAGGTACATCTGAATCTTCATCTGAAGACCCTTCTGAAATCGACTTGCACGCTTCTTCTCATCCGTCACCATATACGGGGCGAAGCGGCTGAGTCTAAGGAAGTCTGCTGCGTACTCGTCCACCGACTTGTTTCCCTGCTGGAGTCTGATGAATTGCTCCTCCATCTCTTGCTGCGCCGTATCAGGGAAGAACCGGCTGTAAAAACTCTCGGAGAATGTATCCCAAGTGATGGGCTTCCCCAGTCTAGCTTCCTCCGCCAACCACCAAGTTCGAGCTATGTCTTTAAGCTGAATCTTGGCGACTTCAACCTGATCCTCCTTTGGTACACGGGCGGCGTTCAGCAGATCCGTAGTGTCCGTCAACCACTGCTCAGCCTCCAATGGTTTCTCTCCTCCAGTGAAGATGGCTGGCTGCAGCCGTCGGAAATCGGACACGTTCCCAGGCTTCTGTCCTCTTGGGGCTGTTAGCTCTTGCCTAAGGAGTTCGGTCTGCTGTTGTTGATTCTCCATTTGCTGCTGCTGGTTCTCCATTTGCCGCTGCTGGTACTGCTGCTGGTTATCCATCTGATGCTGCTGATTTTCCACCATAGCCCGAATGATCTGTAGGACATCAGCATTCTCTCCGCCTACAGGTCCATTCGGCACCTGCCCAACGTTGTTACGACCCGAGCGTCTCTCCATACCGTATGATAACTGGAATTGACTGGAATTGAAAACAATTGAAAAGAGTTCAGGATACGAAGGAATTGATCAATGAAGGAAGCAAGACGGACTCTATAACTTTGTACATTGTAGTTGGCATAAGCAAATTTCTAGAATTTGCCACAATTGTACTTTAGGTTTGAGAGCCTAGGCTCTGATACCAACCTGTAACGCCCCGATTCCACGGATACGGGGACGTCACTGCAACGTATATACGTAGGTCAAAAGAAGCCCCCACGTATATACGCTAAGCATAAAAGTACAAGCAAGGATCAGAGTACAACACAAAGCGTGGTATATTCATATGCCAACATAAAAGATTCATATACAAAGTCATCACAGTATGATAAACATATACACATTACATGTGTCTTTATCATAACAAGTCCAAAAGTAAAATATACAAGACATACACGAGATGCTCACGAGCAGGACGAAGATCCCGTGAGTCAAAAGGAAGGGTCTGGCACGGGAGAACTAGAACAGATCAGACTGCTCGCTCAGATACTCTTGGTCCTCAGTGGATGGCTCCACTTCGTTCCAAGTCTCAGAATCTGAATATGCAAATCCACAGAATCAAGACATATAATAATAAACAAGATATGGCCAAGTGGCGAAGGAACAAGAATAAGAAGATGAAACAGTAATAAGTGGTATCGACTAACAAGTGATGAGAACAATATCATATAAGGTCATAAAACAATACATCTACAATTAACGTCTTATTATTACTTGTCTCATTGGGATATCTAGCTATGTGACCCAGCGTCCCAGAGCACATAGATCCATATCTCAACAAGGCAAGGGGGTTATTGGAAATCAGCGGTTGTATCGACGAACTATGTTTACAGTGGACCCCGTACATGCCCGGGATAACGGTCCAATATTGTTCCGTTGCTTGGTGACGGAAGCCAGCCGTTAGGCCCAATAGGAGGGACTTATGTATGCCCTCATCAATATGGTACCAGCAATACAGGGATCAAGCTCTCCCCTCGGTCCCCTGGAGGCCCACAGGTCAGACCGGAACATGGGTTGCACAACACTCCTAAAAGCCACTGTAAACACGAACACATATCGATATCCGCATGTCTTCCCCCGGACCCAATGTAAGTTGGTCTATTTTATACAAAAGTCAAGTCTATCATGCTTGGTATAAGTGATAGCATGATAAGGTGGAGATATACATATTAATTAACAAGTCCTACAAGTCCTAACATGAAAGTACATGGAACAAGTCATGAAGTATAAGTGGTGTGATCCACCAAGTAACATGTCATGTGGTAGCAATTATGAAGCATAAACGAGATTAACATATCACACATGTATCAATGTAAGACCAGAATTTAAAACAGAAAAGGAAACAGAATTCTGGCCCAGGTTTGAACTGGCGGTCGACCTCCGGTCGACTGCCGGTCGACCGGGAATTGTGAAGGCGGTAGGGTGCCGGTCGACTGCCGGTCGACTGGCCAAAGTGCGTGAGCTCCAGGTCTGACCGGTCGAGTGCCGGTCGACTGACGGTCGACCGTACCAAATGCGTGAGCTCCAGGTCCCCTAAGCCGGTCGACTGGTTGGTGAACCGGTCGACCGCTAACTCAAATTTGTGCACGTTTGTGCATATCGGTCGACTGCCCCCCCTGGGCCGGTCGACCGGAGTTCTGAAATAGGCCGTGGTCTGTTCTGAAAATTCAGATTTTTGTGGTGGTTGTTTTGGATGGATAAAAATATGATTTTTATAACATAAAGTGACATGATCTATCAACACAAATATACTAGGAATATTACGAGTCTTGGTGAGTAAAGATACTCACTTCGGACGGTCGTTTGGAATTTCTACGAGTTCCGAAGATTCCGAATCACCAACTTAATTCTCGGCGATTTCGCGGACGATCCCAAAATCCAAGTTGTAGTTCTTGAAATGGAAGAGAATACCTAGGGTGCTTTGGAAAAGGAGAAGGCTTTTGCAAAGGTGGAGTTCTTGATGAAGTGAAGAAAAGAATAAAAATGTAAAGGATTTGATTTAAATAGGATTTTGATTTGTAAAGGGGAAGTAATTAAATAATAGAGAGGGGCTTTTGTGCAAAATAGGGGATGAGATATTTTCTTGACCAATCATAATTAGCCAAGTGGGTGTGAGGTGTCTCCTTTGGCCAATCACCATTAGCCAAATGGGGGTGAGGTGGAGGGTCATTAATGAGGGTCATTAATGGTGAAGTGTGTGGAAGTGGAGAGGTGGAAATTAAATGGAATTTTGGAAATTCAAAACTCCTTTGGCTTCATGAAGAAGGAAAGGAAAATAGAGAAAAGGAAAAAGGAAAGAAAATTAAATTGAAAGGATATTTTCTCTAACTCAAAAATTATAATATTAAAACCGCGAGTTCCTGGGTCAAAGTCGAAAGTACGGAAAACATTTCGGAAAATACCGAAATCGTCCGAAATTCAAGTATCTCGGAACGACTCCTAATTTTCACCAAAAATCTATAATAATATACAAAGACTTAAAATGAAATCCTTTTTGAGAAATACTTTATAGTTTTAATTATAAAAATCCCGGTATCAGTGATTTACCGACTCCGTACGAATTTTCATAAAATCATAAAATTCTCAGAAAAAGGCCTTAGCTAGGAAATAGGATTCTCAACAATAAAGTCTAAAGGACTTCTAAGAATTCCTAACAGTTTGGAAAATAAAAATCAGAAAATTGATCAGCGGCGCTGGTCGACACGGTTTTGAAGAAATTCATTTTAATTCCAGAAAATTCCAGAAAATCACATAAAACCTAATATATTGGAAAATAATATTTGGAATTGAAATCGGATAAATACGGAAAGTAAATCAAAAAATACGACTGAAAAGCTGAATACGCAACAAAGTATGTATTCCGGAAACGAGGTGTTACAATTTCAGAGCAAACGTAAGCATGAGACATATCCTTTTTGATTAGCCACTTCTGGTACTTTATGCAATCCTGTTTGATGTGGCCTACTTTCTTGCAGAAAAAGCATGCAATGACCTTAGGCTTCTTCTCCTGCACTTTTGCGACGGTCGGATCAGCTGTTGTAGTGGTATTTGTATTCCTCCCTTTAATTTCACTCTTTTTCCTTTTCTTATTAGTGGTGTTATCCTGAAATGCTAAGTGAGCACTTTTAGTTTTTTCTTGTTTCAACCTTTCTTCTTCCTGAACACAATGACTAATGAGCTCAGTGAGACTCCACTTTTCCTTTTGAGCATTATAATTAATCTTGAAAGGGCTATACTATGGAGAAAGAGAAATCAAAATGAAGTGCACTAGAATCTCTTCAGAGAGTTTCAATTTCAGTGCCTTTAGTTTTAAAAGAAGACTAGACATTTCCATAATGTACTCCCTTATATTTCTTTTACCATTGTAGCGCATATTTACTAGTTGCAAAGATGCGTACTACCCTCAACTTTATCCGATTTAGTAAATCGATCTGGTACTTCAGCTAGGAAACTCTTAGTACTAACCTTATCAGATATAGCACCCCTAATAGTCATAGAAATAGTGTGCTTCATTATCATAAGACACATCCTATTAGACCTCTCCCACTTTTCATAATTTGTCTTTTCTTCTACTGTACTTTTGTCAATAATGACAAGGGGTTCATCAGTCCTTAAGGCATAGTCTAAGTCCATAAATCCAAGAACGATGATAACGTGATCGCGCCACTTCTCAAAGTTTGTACCATTCAACACAGGAATGCTATTGATACTTGCAGAAATTGAAGATGCATTTACTGATAACAGAAAAAAATAGGACTACATAAGCATACAATTTCTTATCAATTTAACATAAACATTGCATTTAACAAAATTCTACTGTAATAGCCATAAAAAATGAATTTCAGAAAATACAACCAGTTTAACCTATAGAGCTGCCGGCCAAACTTTTAGAATAAGTTGTGTCTCTATATACCAACACTGTACTGGTCCAATATGGATACCCTAAAGTCTAGGTCCTATGTAAGAGAACAACCTTCCTTTGGGCCGATTGTCATTTTATAGGATTGGTCCTAAAATTTAAGTAATCTATATTAACCATATAATATATGTAATGACCCAGCCATAATGACAACCTTCCTTTGGGCCGATTGCCACACGCATGCGTCACACAAATCTACGCATCCAGATTTTTGTTTCGCCATCGGACTAGTTAATGAGGGTAATGCAATATGGGGCTATAGTGTGATAACCTTCCTTTAGGCTGATTACCACATACCAAGGTTCTCACACTTGCATTATCCACATCAAGTATCTGAAGCCGTACATAATTCGGCCAAACAATAGTCTTTTTTTGGGCCGGCTATTGTCCGCATGGACTATATACACAATGAAATAAGCTCTTTTATAAGTTCTTTGACTTGAACAGTATATATTTTTATCTGTGTGTTATAAACTGTAGTAAACATCAATATTCATCATGCTAGACAATATAAACAATATAATATTGATGATAAAGCGGAAGCATGTAAGGATACATATTACCATGATAAATAAACACTTCAATACCTTCTTTATGTCAATTAACTACTGATTTGTCATGTATAGTTCCTGTAATACTGTAATGCTCGTCAAGAGCTTCGAAACGACTATTTACATGCTCAAAACAGAGGTCAGATGAGGCTGAACGGCTAATTGAAGTTTCTATTGACAAAACGGGTGTACAGTGCTTATCGGTTCTGAATCAGACTCGACGCGCAATAGTTAAATTATTGGTTTTCTTAATGGGTCAGGTTTAATGAATGAGATAAAACCCAATAAATTTAATGTGAGATTAATTGGGATTAAGTTTCTTTATTTGATTAGAATTCTATCCCAAAATTTCCCTAATAGATTAGAATTCTATCTCAAGCTTAAAACCCAAAATAATCTCTACAATTTAAGTTTAAATTTTATATGAGATTAATTAGAAGTAGTTTCGATTAAAATTATGTCTCTAAGTTTCTATTCCTAACTAATCTCATAATCCCTTTAATTAAGAAGCCAAAAATCAAATAAACTTTTTTTTTAAAAAAATTCCTGTTGCCTTACATGCATGCGTCGGCATGCATGCAGACATGCGTGCAGGCCATGTGATATATTTTTTTTAATAATCACCATGGCCCGCCCACATGCCACATGCCCATGCATGTAGGCGGGTCTACCCTTATGAAGGTGCCTGCGATATTGGATTTTGTTTTTTATTTCTATTTTTTAACAAAAAAAACATAATTAAAAATAATAGTAACACACAGAAAAATTTCAAAAAATATATAAATTTTTTCAATTTATCATCTCCAATTTAATTCAATTATTTGAGACACGAAAAATAATCTTTGTTGAATTAAACAAAGAGATACATAATTTTCATAGATCGAGATTAAAAAATTTTACTTTATATCCCGATGATCCGATAAAGAGGAGGCTCTAATACCAATTGTAAGATCTAAATTTTATTCCATACAAGATTTACACATATACTGTAAGCCTCTTTATCATGATTAAAGGGAAGGAGGGTTTTATGCATACCTGATTCATCACGAAAGAGATGTCGAAAATTGCACGATCTCAAGAACGCCAGAGTTGAGGGAGAGGATTCTTCTCTCCAGCCACTAAGTTTTCTTCTTTATGCTTAGAGAAGATGAGAGGCCTCCAAGATAGAGATTAGTTCATTGTTAGTGGAGAGCGAACCCTACCCATGATTTATATAGCATCAAGGAACCCTAGTTCAACTCATCATAGATCTAGGCGCTTAATTTATAACACGAGTTCCACACGTGTAGATGAGTTCCACATTTTAATTTAAATACACTCATGACTAAGTGTAATTGAAACGTGTTTAGACTCAAACCATTTAGGCTTGGTCAATTCTTTATTGGATCAAACAATATAGGTCAAGTAAGCGGGTGCAAATATCCAGTTGACGCCCAAAATAAATTAAACTTTAAAACATAATAAGTGTAACATACTATGAAAAATACATAATATATCAATATTATTATACATCGATCTGACACTTATACTAGGTATAAAATTGGATTTTGCTCATATGCAGTGCAGAGATTAGTGGAACTTTATCCAAAAAGGGAGGCGTTGAAGACATGTGGTATGAGTGCACTAGAATAATTAGAGTGAAGTCCTTTCTTCAGTTTTTAGAGAGGTTTTATTTATTTGTTTGTTTGTTTATTTTCAACGGTAGCAAACTTGGGACATCTCGTAACGTAGTCCTATTCTTCTACTGTTGAACGCACAAACTTGAGATATCTCACAACTCAATCCCATCTTTTTACCACTGCCCAGACCTTATTGGCGAGCGAGATTGTTTGTTCTCTCTTTTATGCCTTGTGTCAGAGGTGATTGAGGGTGGCAGTAGGGTCGGGTTACCCAAACCCGATTTGATAACCAAGTTAGATATATTTATTCTGTTTTTTTTTTTTTTGAAAAAATGAATCTATATAACAGAAATCAAGAATTGAACCAATGACGGTTGTGGGTACATTTCTCAGTGATGGTGACATGATGATTGAAAATCATCACTTTTCACCTTCGTGGCGACGCACACGCTCAGTCACTATTTTTTTTTTTTGACGGCTTTGGATTCTTATTTCTTTTCTTCCTATATTTTCTTCTTTCCCTTTCTTTCCAAAACATACAATCTTTCTCGTTTCTTTCCATAATTTATATCCTTTCTTTTTTGTCGTGTGATTCTTCGATTTCTTTTAATTTTTTTACTTTTTAATTTTACACAATTTTTTTTGGCTTTTATCCTAAACTTTTATTTTTATTATTTTATCTTAATTTTATTTTGTCTTTTCAATTTATCATAATATTTTTCTTTTTCATTGATAATTTGGAGAAGGTGAAATTTCTGTATATGTTATTCACCAAGGATTTACATCAATATATATACAAGTGGAGAGTGAAATAAGAAAAGTATACATATCTAGATACAATGTATCACATGTCTATATACATGTCTAGATATAATGTATCACATGTCTATTAACACCCCCTCAAACTCACGGTGGATCAAACATTGAGAGTTTGGACAAAACCTGGTGAAACTGATGAGAGGGTTTTGGGATCTCCTCAAACTCGACTGGAAAGGAGGTTTTGAGAGCTCTTCGAACTCGACTGGGAAGAGGTTTTTGATGATTTCATCAAACTCGACTGGGAAGGAGGTTTTTGAGAGCTCCTCGAACTCGACAGGGAAGGAGGTTTTTGATGAGCTCCTTGAACTCAACTGGGAAGAAGGTTTTTGAGAGGAGGCGAGATCTGAGGCAGGCAATGCGGCAAGATCCGAGATCCGAGAAGGCGAGATCTGAGAGGACGACGAGATCCGAGGCATGTGGCGACGACGAGATCCGAGATTCGAGAGGTATCAGATGGCGAGATCCGAGAGGGCGTTGGCGAAAGCGATAAGGAAAGCTCTGATGTCACAGAGGCGAATGTGGCCCAGCGATAGCCACACGCTATGCAAGCACGACACAGAACAGGGTCAACAACGTCACAGCGATGATGTCGTTAGGTGAAGTCGCAAGCAAGGAGAGGAGCCCGCGACCTGATTGGTGTTTGATCAGATTCGCGATCTGATCAAGAAGGGACTAGAGGCTGACAAGGCAGGTAGCAATGAAAAGATTTAAGATCTGAGAGGACAAGATCCGAGAGGACGTGGCGGAGATGATGAGGAAAGCTCTGATGTCGCATGAGGTGAAAGTGTCCCGGCGCTAGGCACACACTATGCGAGTGTGACCCAGCACAGGCTCAAAAACACCGAGAGAATTTCGATCAGCAAAGATAGTTTTTGAAAAACTCTAATACCATAATATTTTGGAGAAGGGAAAGTTTCTGTATATTTTATTTAATAACGCATTACATCAATATATATATATATATATATATATATATATATATATATATATATATATTTATATATATATATATATATAGAGATAGACTTGTATCCTTTCAAAGGATTTGATCCCGAATCCTTCCCACTCAAATTCAACCCTCCAACATTTGAATACAAGATCCACTCCGTTGAAGTTGATCTATACTATTTCAAGTATTTATAAACCAAAAATCAAGTGTTTTAAATACTTTTTGCCCATCCATCAAGTAGGGAAAAAACGGACGGCCTAAATAGTGAGTTGGTTAGTTTAACGGTGTAGAACATTTGAAATCTAACAAAAATTAGTTTATAGGGTTTTTAAATGTTTAGATCATAATGAAATGGCCGGATCGAGAATTTGTATGTCTAAAAACATAGATCTAACCAACTCACTACTTTCGGCCGTCCATTTTGCGTCGCTTGATGGATGGGCAAAAAGTATTTAAAACACTTGATTTTTGGTTTATAGATACTTGAAATAGTATAGATTAACTTCAACGGAGTGGATCTTGTATTCGAATGTTGGAGGGTTGAATTTAAGTGGGAAGGATCCGGGATCAAATCCTTTTGAAAGGATACAAGTCTCTCTCTCTCTCTCTCTCTCTCTATATATATATATATATATATATATAGAGAGAGAGAGAGAGATAGACTTGTATCCTTTCAAAAGGATTTGATCCCGGATCCTTCCCACTCAAATTCAACCCTCCAACATTCGAATACAAGATCCACTCCGTTGATGTTGATCTATACTATTTCAAGTATCTATAAATCAAAAATCAAGTGTTTTAAATACTTTTTGCCCATCCAATAAGCGACGCAAAATGGACGGCCGAAAGTAGTGAGTTGGTTAGATCTATGTCTTTAGACATACAAATTCTCGATCCGGCCATTTCATTATGATCTAAACATTTAAAAACCCCTATAAACTAATTTTTGTTAGATTTCAAATGTTCTACACCGTTAAACTAACCAACTCACTATTTAGGCCGTCCATTTTTCCCCTACTTGATGGATGGGCAAAAAGTATTTAAAACACTTGATTTTTAGTTTATAGATACTTGAAATAGTATAGATCAACTTCAACGGAGTGGATCTTGTATTCGAATGTTGGAGGGTTGAATTTGAGTGGGAAGGATCCGGGATCAAATCCTTTTGAAAGGATACAAGTCTATCTCTCTCTCTATATATATATATATATATATATATATATATATATATATATATATATATATATATATATATATATATATATATATATATATATATATATATATATATATATATATAGGGAGCTGATCCTCTAAGAACGGTTCTCACGGAATTCTGTGAGAACTTTCACGTGGGCCGTCGGATTTGATAGATCAAATCAAATAAAACTAGATCTCTTTCAGATCCGACGGCCCACGTGAAAGTTCTCATATGAATTCGTGAGAACCGTTCTTAGGGGATCAACTCACTATATATATATATATATATATATATATATATATATATATATATATATATATATATATATATATATATATATATATATATATATATATATATATATATATATATATATATATATATATAGGGGTTACTGTACCTCAGCCTGCAGACTGAGATAGTTTCTCAGCCGGCAGGACGTGGCTGAATATATGCCACACATCGGCCGCAGTGTGTTGGCGCCAAAAAAATCCCGCCTAAACAATCGTGAAACAAATTGACCAAAATACCCTTTTTTAATTCTAAACTGGAATAAAGTCATGAACAAACAAAAATTCAGTTGAATATATATACAGTTATAAAATTCGTAATTTTAATACATCGAAAAATATAATTAAAAAAATTGGATCAATATAATGTAAAATAAGCAGAAGCATTGAAAATTTAAAAAACATGCCATGGTCGCAGACTTAATACAATATAACAACTGCGACACAGTCGCAGTCACTAATCGCACTCATAGTATAACAAAACGTTTTTATGCGACCTAATACAATATAATTTCAATTTTATATGACAACTGCGACACAGTCGCAACCACTAGTCGCAGTCATTGTATAACAAAACTTCTTTATATAACGTCTGCGACCCTAGTCGCATTCTATCGTACAACAATGCGACCTCCTTCAGTACTGCGACCAAAGTCGCAATCTTCTTTCCTATGCCTTATGTAAAAGATTTTTAATATGCGACTAGGGTGAAGGTGAGCCCTATTTATAGGCAGCCCACAATAACCATAATTAATGGTTCATTAATCAGAACCGTCGGCTTTAATGGTCTCCAACCGCCAGCGCCGGTTTGGCATTAAAAGACATTAACGCCTAAACCCAATGAAGAGCCGACGCGTAGACAACGTAGACTTGACGTTTAAAGATCTCATAAATTCTTTATGACAGGCCGCGTCTCTCGGAGTGACTCCAAGTCGCGTCCCCTCAGCAAACTTTTCATTTTTCATTTAGATTCAAAAAATGACTTAAACCAAAACAACACTTAATAAAACAACACTGCGACCTTGGTCGCTATGCATGTTAATATAAAGGAAACACTTACTTAACGTACTGCGACCTAAGTCGCAGTCCATGTAATGCAACCCTAGATTGCAGTTGCTGGCCATCTTTATCAATAACAAAACTGCGACCTTGGTCGCAATTAACCATGTACACTGCGACCAAAGTCTCTGACTAAGGTCGCAATTTAAATGTACACAGCGACTAAAGTCTCTGACTAAGGTCGCAGTTTAAATTAAACTATAAAGTAGAATTTTATCGCAGGCTGAAAAATTGATCTGAAAAGATTTTATATTTTCAGAAAAAATTTTATCGCAGACTGAAAAGTAGAAACTAGATCTTTCAAAAAAGAGGTAAGGAAATAGGGCGAAAAGTAATTTATATACAATAACCTAAATCCAATAAAGAGCGGCAAAAAAAGGGGAAAAATAATAATAAACAATAAGGAAAGTTATCGAAAAGGGGGTATTTGGTAATTTAACTTCTTCCTAAAAGCGGGCCGAAAGACAGTGAGGTAACAAATTGAGCCACGTCACCGCAGGCTGACAAAGTACTCTCAGCCCGCAGGCTGATATACATTTTTCTCATATATATATATATATATATATATATATATATATATATATATATATATATATATATATATATATATATATATATATATATATATATAAGTGGAGAGTGAAATAAGAAAATTATATATGTCTGTATACATGTCTAGATACAATGTATCACATATTTGTTAACATTTATGTTTCTTTCTTTCCTTTTGTTTTCACGTTTTTTTCCTTAAGATTTTATTTTTTCCCCTCAGATTTTTTTCTTTTATATTCTTAATGTTCTACAAATCTGTATACTTTTTTATTCTATACATGTAACACCCGCCCCGATGGGTATGGGGACGCCACTGCGACATACATGCGCAGGACGAAAACACCCTTACATATGTACACTAAGTATCAGTATAGTATATGAGTTAGAGTACGGAAGCGTGAGGTAATATACATTCTAACTGAAAAGTACAAGTACACAGTTATCACAGAGTATAACATAATATTATAAGAGTATTACATCACCAAGAGGGGCAAAAGTATGATTTACAAAGTATATAAAAAAACTGAAAGATGCTCATGAGCTGCAAAAAGAGAATCTCACGAGCTAGTCAAGAAGTGGCAAGTCGAGGAAAGATTATTGGTGATTCGCTTGCTCCTTAAAAAAGGCCTGGTCTTCCGTGGAAGGGTCTACTTCAGTCCAAGCTCCGAGATCTGGACATGAAGGTCCAAAGGTGATAGAAATCAATCCAACGAGTTTGTAAAATGAAGCCAAGTAGCGTGTACATGCAATCATACATGTACTGGAAAGTGTGTTGTGAGCATAAGACACACAGGCGCAAAATAATTATAATAAATAGTATAAGATGACATTAGCATCAAATCAAACTCCGGTGAGTGCAATCAGGTCATTATATTATTATTAATAGGAGTTATCTGACCCGTATGTCTAGGTATGTGTCCCTGCGTCCCAGTATACATACATCCACATATGAGTAAAATGAGTTTGGTTATCAAAAACTAATGGTGGGATCAACGAACCGTGTTTATAGTGGGCCCCTTGCATACCCGGGATAACTGCCTTAGGAGCACCCGGTACTGAGCCAGAACCTGTCGCTAAGCACTAAGGGACTTATTTACATGCCCTGAAAGGAATGAAATTTGGAGCAGGTGTGCCAGTACACCCCACCGGAACACCTGGTGACCCTGGAAGGAATGGAATTTGGAGTTGATGTGTTCTTTATACTTAAGCTCTTGAATCAACGTGTGTTAGCTTAAAAAAGCTAATCAACTAAGATCTTAATTGAATATCTGAAACTTAATAAACGCGAGATCATTAGCACTATAACTACATGAGTTAATCATCATCAAAACTAGAGTGATAGGTTTTTGGGCCAACAATCTCCCCTTTTCTGATGATGACAAAACTTATGAAGTTATATATACATTAATTAAAGATAAGCTTTGTAAAAGCTCCCCCTTAACTTATGCATAGCATAAAACATATAGATATTCAATGTAAGCTTATAAATATCAAACAAATCATGAATATAAAAACACATAAATGCAAAAACATACACATACATATATAAACTCTAAATATCTCTCCCCTTTTTTATCAATTCATCAAAAAGGGGTAAAGAAAATATGATAAATGTATATGCGATATAAATCTATGAAGAGGATATTGGCCCGAAGGCCCATCACTCTAGTTTTGATGATGATTAACTCATGTAGTTATAGTACTAATGATCTTGTGTTTAATTAGTGACAGATTTATGATCAAGATCTTAGTAGGTGCATAGCTTCAACAAAGGATTTAAAGTCAATTTTTGGAGCTAGCATGGTGTGATCCAAAGAGCTTTTGGATCATGTTTAGACCAAGTCAAGAAGATGAGAAGACTTCTAGTGAAGACTTCAAGAAGATGAAGACTTGTGTCTAGGTTTGTTTTGTAAGATTTTGTTTTAGATAAAATGTAAAGGATAGAATAGTTCGTGGATTGCTCAAGTACATTTACACACACACACTCTTGATTAGATAAGTTTTCATAAAAGAATTTTCAGTTTAAAAAAGACTTTTCATTTTGGAAAAATACTATTTGGTTTTTAGTGTTTCTCATATACTCATATTTTAACCAAAACCAAGTTTAGTGCTTATTGTCAAAAACATAGATATTTCACCATGTTTGTGTAGTGGATCATATCCATACACACTATACTTCAAATGAGTTTAAAATATCTTGTTTTTGTATTTGATAAAGTTTTGGAAAAACAAGTTTTGGAAAAACATGTTTTGGAAAAACAGTTTTTATTTTGAACCAATATTTTCAAGTTACAAAAATAGTCCAAATCATTTGTAACATGTCTTGATTTTGTGCAAGCATGTTTGTTTATCAAAGTATATTGGTAAAACTATTTTTGTAGATTTTCTGTGATTTTATGTGAGCCAAAAAGACCAAGTGTTAATCCCAGTTTTTCTGAGTTTCAGGCTTCAGCGGTCGACTGGGCTGGTCGATCGGAGCTGAAGTCGGTCACCCGCGCGGTCGACCGACGTGCACAGACGTGCACGCCTTGACCTGACAGATGGCCGGTCGACCGTCCAGAGAGCTCTGCTCTCTGGAAATGCCCCGACCGACCGGGCGGTCGACTGGACAGAGAGACCTGCTCTCTGTATCTGGCCTCGGTCGACTGGCCGGTCGACCGGAGGCACAACAGTCTAAAATATGACCGTTGGCTGGTCGACCGGGCGGTCGACCGACAGGTCTGATAGACCCCAACGCTAGTTTTTCTAGCCCTATAAATTTGGGGTTTGGACATTGTTTTGACCTAAGATTTCCAAGTAGATTTTTTACCAGTTTTCTCAACTCTTTTAAGAGGTTTTCCACACTTGTTTTTAGAACCAATATTTCCAATCAAAAGGAGAGTTTATCAAGAGTGTTGTAAAAGAGATTCTTTGAGTTTTCCTCCACCACTTCCATCCTAGTATTCTCACACAATCACTTGAGCTATCCATTGCTTTATCTATCCATAGGATTGTGTTGTGAGAGTTTTTAGTGGTGATCAAGTGTTTAGATCACCAAGTTTACATCTTGTATTTTGAGGAGGCGGACAAGTGTGTTCGCGGTGGTTTCGAGTTCGTGTGTGAACTCATTGTTTGAGGTGCGGCCTCGACGAGCTAATGGGCTCGCGGTGTGTACGGGACTAGGGAGTCCGAGGGATTGTAGGTGTTGCGGCACCGAGGAGTGATCCATTGGGATCAAGCATAGTGAAAATCCTTCGTGTGTCGAAGGCGGGGATGTAGAGCAAGTGTGCTCGAACCTCGAAACAAATCCCTTGTGTTTGCGATTGCTTTCTCTCTCTCTCTCTCTCTTTGTCTCTTGTTTATATCTTGCATATTATTATTGTGTTTATCTTTACATGCTTGATATTCATATTGTGCTTCATTGATATATGCTTGGGATTGTTTGCTAACACTTGTATTCAACCAAGAGAGCCAACGCGGCACCTCAACCCTTATCTAGGGGAATCGAGAGGAGTTAGTCCAGAGCCCTTCACGGGAAATTCGGTTACACTCTTGTGTTATACGTGGTGTTTAGCTTAAATAGTTTAGTTTGGTCATAATAGTTTTTAATTCCGCATTTAGTGACCATTAGATTAGCCATCACCTATGAAAAGTCACCTAGAGGGGGGGTGAATAGGTGACAATGCTAATCAAGGGCAAAAAAAAAATTTAAAGCTACAACAATCACAAGATGAATGCTAGCAAGTAAGTATGACAATGAATATGATGAGTAAATAATAAGAGCAAGCAATATAGAGTAAGAATTTGCAAGAATGTAAACCAATCGCAAACACAAAGATATGTTATCGAGGTTCGAGCACCCAGCTCTACTCCCCACCTTCCCCAGAAGGATTGTAGCTACTTCCACTATCACAAAGATCTCAATTACAATGGAGTACCCAACTCCACAATCTCAGTACAAGAAATTTCCTTGGTAGTCAAAAGACCACAAACTCTCTCTTTCAAATATCTCTTCCCTTACAAAGGTCCTTAGAGAATATTGAGTAGGAATGGAGCTCTTTTGTGTGTAAGGAAAAGAAATTGAAATCAGAGAAAACTTTTAAAAACCCTTCAGAAATTTGAGAGAATTTAGCTCAAAAACCAAGAACTTTGAAAGCCTTAAACTTTTGAATTTTTGCAAAGATTGTTGTTGTAACCAATCTCTCCCCAAACACCCCTATTTATAGGAGAGGGCTAGGGTTTAGGGATAAAACATATTTACTGATGTTTAGGAGGTAATTAGATCAAAATATATACTTAAACGGATTTTTAAATACAAAAGACAAAAATAAACAGCACTTAAAAATCTGCCCGTTACTGTTCAAACGGTCGGATCGGTCGACCGGGCCGGTCGACCGGTAGTATAAAAATTTGACCGTTACAGGCTATCGGTCGACCGACCCGGTCGACTGATACAAACTGTGACAAAAAATAAATAGTCCGGTCGACCGCCACGGTCGACCGACAGACGTGCGCACGGATACGTGCATCTGCCAGGACTTCGGTCGACTGGTCCGGTCGACCGGATTAGACTGACATAGGCGCGGTCGACCGACCCGGTCGACCGGATCAGGTCAAAAAGCCAAATTTAAAAAGAATTAAAAGAGGATTTCGATTTTATCAAAAATACTTTTGAACAGGGATTAGTATAAAACATAAATATATATCTGTAGGCAAAATCTTGTATGCAAAATATTTTTGTATAATTTATAAGAAATTATTTTGGAATGAGCATGTGCGCAAAAACGTGTGTGATAGAGCTTCAAACCTATCCACTATTCTTTAACATACTATAAACTGAAAAACAAATTACATGAAGACTTCTTGAGCTATCTTCAAGTCTTTGAGCCATCCAATGCCTTGCTAGTGCCTTCTCTTCTATGATCCTTCCTTGATGTGCAATTTGCCTTCCTTGCTTTGTGGAACTAAGAAGTTCTTGCAATAGCTAAGCGAATGGACTCTAAACATGGTACAAACCTGAAACTTATCTTAACAAACTTGTTAGTACCAAATAGCTCATATTTGGTTTGTCATCATCAAAACACAAAACAATTGGAGAGTGTAACCTCTTAGGCCAACAATCTCCCCCTTTTTGATGATGACAAAACAAATAGGCTATTAACAAAAATATAGGGTAGGAGAAAACTCCCCCTCAAATTATGCTATACTTAAAACACAAGAGTATGCTCTAGATACCAATAATTGAAATGATGCACCAATTATTGAAACCAATTAAAACAAAAATTTCTCTTGATACCAAAAATACCAAAAAACAACTAAAACACAAGAATTTATTTAAAACACAAAAACTCATAAAAACAAAACAAAACAACAAAACATATAAATTCATATGGAACCAAGACCAAATGAACTTATTTTTGTCCATGTAAACTTATTCTCCCCCTTTTTGTCATACATCAAAAAGGGTTATGAAAAACATGTTTATTCAATAATACAAACATTAAGTTCTCCACAAATAAACGAAAATCTAGCAAAATCAAGAGGTTTAGTGAAAATATCGGCTAGTTGTAAATCCGTGGAAACATAATCAATATCTATATCACCTTTCTCAAAATGATCTCTAAGAAAGTGATATCTAATCTCAATGTGCTTGGTCTTACTATGTTGATTTGCATTTTTGGTCATGTGTATAGTACTCGTATTATCACAAAATATTTTTATATGATCAAAGTGCAAATCAAAATCAAGGAGAGTATGTTTCATCCAAAGGACTTGTGCACAACAAGCCCCCGCGGCAACATACTCCGCCTCGGCGGTTGAGAGAGCTACGAAATTTTGTTTCCTAGAGGACCATGAAACAAGACAATTACCAAGAAATTGACATGTCCCACTAGTACTCTTTCTATCTACTCTACAACCCGCATAATCGGCATCCGAATAACTAGTCATTGAAAAATCTATAGTTTTTGGATACCAAAGACCCATTCCAATTGTGCCCTTAATATAACGAATAATGCGTTTTACCGCAATAAGATGAGACTCTTTAGGACACGATTGAAATCTAGCACAAAGACACACACTAAACATGATATCCGGCCTACTTGCCGTTAAATATAAAAGACTTCCTATCATGCTTCTATATAATTTAATATCAACATTTTTACCTTGTTCGTCCTTATCAAGCTTGGTTGTAGTTGCCATTGGAGTGTTGCAAGCCTTTGATCCTTCAAGCCCAAACTTCTTTACTAGCTCCTTTGCGTACTTGGCTTGGTTAATGAAGGTTCCGTCTTGCAATTTCTTGATTTGGAGTCCAAGGAAGAAATTAAGCTCACCCATGGAAGACATTTCAAACTCTAGTTGCATTACCTTTTCAAAATCCTTGCACAAAAGCTTATTAGTAGATCTAAAAATTATATCATCAACATAAATTTGCACAATTAAAATATCATTCTCAACATGCTTAGTAAAAAGAGTTGTGTCTACTTTGCCTTTAATAAAATCATTTGAAATGAGAAAACTAGAAAGCCTTTCATACCAAGCTCTTGGAGCTTGTTTCAATCCATACAAAGCTTTATCAAGTTTAAAAACAAAATCGGGATGAACATGATCAATAAAACCGGGAGGTTGAGCAACATAAACTTCTTCATTAATAAAACCATTTAAAAATGCACTTTTTACATCCATTTGAAAAAGTTTAAAATTTTTAAAACATGCAAAAGCTAGTGTCATCCGTATGGCTTCAAGCCGTGCTACGGGTGCAAAGGTCTCCTCAAAGTCAATTCCCTCAACTTGAGTGTAACCTTGGGCCACTAACCTAGCTTTATTCCTAATGACATTTCCGGACTCATCCATCTTGTTTCTAAAGATCCACTTAGTACCAATTATTGGTCTATCGTGGGGCTTAGGAACAAGGTGCCAAACTTGGTTGCGCTCAAATTGATTGAGTTCCTCTTGCATGGCAAGCAACCAATATGGGTCCGTCTCGGCTTCGAGAATGCCTTTGGGTTCAAAATGAGAAATAAAAGCAAAGTTACCACATATGTCATGGAGTTTGGAGCGCGTTGTGACTCCTTTAGATGCATCACCCAAGATGAGCTCCTTAGGATGATTTGTAGCGTATCTCCAAGCTTTAGGAAGCGGTTGAGTGCTTTCCTCCTTATCCTCTTGAACTTCACCAATAGGATCTAGCTTTTCTTCTTGAGCGGGTAAGTCCTTCAAGGATAGTCTCTCCATGTCTTCACCTAGTGGTTCAATCTCTACAACATTCTCAACAACCACATTAGATTCTTCAAATTTAACATGCATGGATTCTTCAATGGTTAGTGTAGATCTATTGAAAACTCTATATGCTTTGCTAGTAGAGGAATATCCAACAAAGATAGCCTCATAAGCCTTAGCATCAAATTTACCCAAATTATCCTTAGTATTTAAAACAAAACACTTGCATCCAAAAACTTTAAAATATGCAACATTTGGTTTTCTAGAATGATACATTTCAAATGATGTTTTTGAAGAATTTTTGCACAAATAAATACGATTCGATATATAGCATGCGGTGTTTACGGCCTCGGCCCATAAATATTGAGGGAGGTCATATTCACTTATCATTGTCCTAGCCATCTCTTGAAGTGTTCTATTTTTCCTTTCTACAACTCCATTTTGTTGTGGAGTTCTAGGACAAGACGTTTCATGCTTAATTCCCTTTTCATCACAATAAGTCATGAAGAGTTGGTTAATAAACTCACCACCTCTATCACTTCTTATTCTCAAAATCGGAAAACCCTTTTCTTTTTCAACTCTTTTTCGAAAAATCTTAAAATGAGAAAAAGTTTGATCTTTATTTTGCAAAAAGAAAACCCAAGTAAAACGGGAGAAATCATCAACCAAAACAAATGCAAATCTACTTTCATTTAAACTTTTAGTTTTAGTTGGTCCAAAAAGATCCATATGAATTAATTCTAAAGGCCTAGTTGACATGATATCCTTGATTGGTTTAAAGGAAGACTTGGTTTGTTTCCCAAGTTGGCACGCACTACAAATGCGGTCTTTCTCAAAATCCAAGCAAGGTATACCCTTCACCAATTCCTTTGAATTAATCCTAGAGATATGGTCAAAAGATGCATGTCCTAATCTTCTATGCCAAAGCCAAGAATTTTCATCAAAAGCATTTAAGCATTTAGTAGAACAATCTAAATTAAGCATGTCAATAATATAAACATTATTATCACGAAAACCGGTAAGAATACAAACATCGGATTTAACATCAAAAATCTTGCATGAGGAATCATCAAAAACAACTTTAAGTCCACGATCACAAAGTTGGCTAATGCTAAGCAAATTATGTTTTAAACCATCTACTAAAACAACATTCTCTATAATAGGAGATGAACCAATTTGAATATTACCGATACCGATGATGGTGCCTTTGGAATCATCCCCGAAGGTGACGGAGCCACCTTCCATGTACCTTGATAGGGTTGTGAAGTTGTTGATATCCCACGTCATGTGTCTCGAACAACCACTATCAAGGTACCACCGCTCCCTACGTCTTGGAGCCATGGTGTGTACCTACATCAAACATTTTAGGACTTGATTTTGGTACCCACATTTTCTTGGGTCCATGAGGGTTAGAGCCATTAACCCAAACAAGATTATTTGAACTATGCAATTTATCATAACAAAACTTAGCTAAATGTCCATGTTTACCACAATATGTGCATCTATATACTCTACCATATCTAAATGCATAATGAGTGTGTGATTTGTGAGCATGGGCATTGTGAGCATGAGAATTCTTAGCTTGTGAAGTGTTAGCATGTGAAGTGGGCTTCTTAGAAAACATGTTTCTCAAGTTTCTTGGTATTAAAAGCACAATCATTTAACACTTTTTCAAAATCATTCATTTTGGATTTAAAAGAAGAGATTTCTTTTTCATCAATAATAGGAGATTTTGCCTTACAAGCACTCTTGTAGGCACAAAATTCTTTTTGCATGGAAATGAAATTAGAAGAAATGTCATCTTTTTCTTTAGAAACAATGGCAAGTTGATTTTTAAGAAAAGCAACTTTTTTTTTGCAATTTTAAGCATTCAAGTTTCTTATTATCATAAGTTTCAGAAAGTTCTACAAAGGCATGTACTAGAACTTCCTTACTTAGTTCATCATCTTCATCATCATGGGATTGAGGGGTTACCTTGGGTGTGTTTGCCATGAAACACATGTTAGCTTGATCCACCTCCTCTTCGGACTCGCTTTCCGAATCCCATGTTACTTTGTAGGCTTTCTTTTCCTCCGGCTTCTTTGGCTTGAAGGAGGAAGTCATTTTCTTCTTGAACTCCGGACAATCCGCCATGATATGTCCGGGTTTGCGGCAATTGTAGCATATGATCTTCCGCTCCTCTTTACCTTCGAATCTTCTCCGGAAGTTGAACTTGTTCTTTCGGTACAACCTCTTGACATTCCGCACAAGTAGGGTTAGCTCCTCATCTTCTTCTTCGTCTTCATCATCGTCATCATTGGTGGATGAAGTCTTAAAGGCAATGGATTTCTTCTTTGAAGTAGTTGCCTCATCTCTTGATTTCTTCTCCATCTCATGGGTCTTTAGGTTCCCAATGAGACTAATGATGTCCATCTCGTCCTTGTCGTTCAACTCCTTTAAGGTGGTGGCCTTGATCTCCCAAGATGGTGGAAGAGCCCGTATCACTTTGCGCACCTTTTGATCATTGGAGATGACGTCACCTAATGAAGAAAGACCATTTGTAATTTTAGTGAAACGAGTAATCATACAATCAATGGATTCTTCATCAAGCATTTTGAATGATTCATATTGAGACCTCAAGAGATCTATCTTAGCTCTCTTGACTTGTGAAGTCCCTTCATGTGTGACCAATAAGTGTTGCCATATCTCATAGGCGGATTGGCAATGAATTACCCGTGTGAGGTCATCCTCATTCAAGGCGGTTAAAAGGGAGTTTTGGGCTTTTGAGTTAGCCTCATATTCTCTAAAGTTGAAGTCGGTCCAAGTGCTCTCATCTTCATTGGGTGCTACATAGGGTTTGGTCAAAGACTTAGCCACTAAACTACCTAGTGATTGCAAAAAGATAGTCATCCTAACCTTCCAAATAGGGAAGTTGAGTCCATCAAATTTAGGTGGGGTTTTAATGTTGTCGGCCATGTTTACTAGTGTATGAATGTATGAATGGAAATGTTGATTAGCAATATTTTAAGGATCTCTCTATAGATGTTAAGCCAAACCTAGAGTCCAAGCTCTGATACCAATTGAAAAGTCACCTAGAGAGGGGGTGAATAGGTGACAATGCTAATCAAGGGCAAAAAAAAAAATTTAAAGCTACAACAATCACAAGATGAATGCTAGCAAGTAAGTATGACAATGAATATGATGAGTAAATAATAAGAGCAAGCAATATAGAGTAAGAATTTGCAAGAATGTAAACCAATCGCAAACACAAAGATATGTTATCGAGGTTCGAGCACCCAGCTCTACTCCCCGCCTTCCCCAGAAGGATTCTAGCTACTTCCACTATCACAAAGATCTCAATTACAATGGAGTACCCAACTCCACAATCTCAGTACAAGAAATTTCCTTGGTAGCCAAAAGACCACAAACTCTCTCTTTCAAATATCTCTTCCCTTACAAAGGTCCTTAGAGAATATTGAGTAGGAATGAAGCTCTTTTGTGTGTAAGGAAAAGAAATTGAAATCAGAGAAAACTTTTAAAACCCTTCAGAAATTTGAGAGAATTTAGCTCAAAAACCAAGAACTTTGAAAGCCTTAAACTTTTGAATTTTTGCAAAGATTGTTGTTGTAACCAATCTCTCCCCAAACACCCCTATTTATAGGAGAGGGCTAGGGTTTAGGGATAAAACATATTTACTGATATTTAGGAGGTAATTAGATCAAAATATATACTTAAACGGATTTTTAAATACAAAAGACAAAAATAAACAGCACTTAAAAATCTGCCCGTTACTGTTCAAACGGTCGGATCGGTCGACCGGGCCGGTCGACCGGTAGTATAAAAATTTGACCGTTACAGGCTATCGGTCGACCGACCCGGTCGACTGATACAAACTGTGACAAAAATAAATAGTCCGGTCGACCGCCACGGTCGACCGACAGACGTGCACACGGATACGTGCATCTGCCAGGACTTCGGTCGACTGGTCCGGTCGACCGGACCAGACTGACATAGGCGCGGTCGACCGGATCAGGTCAAAAAGCCAAATTTAAAAAGAATTAAAAGAGGATTTCGATTTTATCAAAAATACTTTTGAACAGGGATTAGTATAAAACATAAATATATATCTGTAGGCAAAATCTTGTATGCAAAATATTTTTGTATAATTTATAAGAAATTATTTTGGAATGAGCATGTGCGCAAAAACGTGTGTGATAGAGCTTCAAACCTATCCACTATTCTTTAACATACTATAAACTGAAAAACAAATTACATGAAGACTTCTTGAGCTATCTTCAAGTCTTTGAGCCATCCAATGCCTTGCTAGTGCCTTCTCTTCTATGATCCTTCCTTGATGTGCAATTTGCCTTCCTTGCTTTGTGGAACTAAGAAGTTCTTGCAATAGCTAAGCGAATGGACTCTAAACATGGTACAAACCTGAAACTTATCTTAACAAACTTGTTAGTACCAAATAGCTCATATTTGGTTTGTCATCATCAAAACACAAAACAATTGGAGAGTGTAACCTCTTGGGCCAACAACCTATTCACCCCCCCTCTAGGTGATTTACAATTGGTATCAGAGCCAAGTGCTCTTGATCTGGGTCTTACAACCTAGAGTTAAAGGTTCACCTTTTAGGCTAATCACATATTTTGTACACACACAATGGACTTCATGTCACAGCCCACTTTTGACATTCTTAACATCCAAATTTGGAAGGTTAAGATGTCCTTGTACCTCAAAGCCCTAGGCATTCATGTTTATCTTGCCACAACTAATGATACATATTGTTTAAATGGCAAGAATTTTGAGGCTAATGCAAAAGCCCTTAAAGCTTTGAAGAGTACCCTAAATGATGATTATTTATCTAGGGTTTCTAATATTGATTTGGCTTTTGTAGTTTGGAACACCCTCCTCTCCCTTGGCGAAAATGATCAGTACTATGCGGGGAGCGATTCAGATGTTGGAAGTGACGTCTCCAATAAGTGCTACATGGTCCAAGGGGATAACCCCCTTGAGGTAACTACCGAATCCGAGGTAGATGAGGATGTAGACATGTCATATGATGAGCTCACTTCTTTTTGTCAACAATTGCTTGAGAAATATGACATGATTAGAAAAGATAATAAAAATTTGAAAAAGAAATTTGATTGCATGCAAAAAGAAAAAGATTCTTTACAAAATAAAGTTGCATATTTTGAAAAAGAAAATGATGATTTGAAAAATGAAAATGTTTCCTTGATGTCCAAATTAAATACTCTTTGTGAAGGAAACACAAGTTTGAGAAATAAAATTGTTTTGGTGAAAAAACAAAAGGAAATTGTTTTTCAAGAAAATTCTTGTTTGAAAAGAAAAATGTTTGAAAAAGAAAAAGAAAATGTTTCTAAAAAGAAAAAGAAAAATGATTCTGTTTCTCACCATTCTTTACATGCCACCATTGAAGATAGTGAGATTAAACTTTTGAAAAATAAAATTAATAGTTTGAGCTCTACTTTGAGTACATGTGCATTTAACCACTCTAGATTGGAGTCCTTGTTTTCCAAGAAACAAACTCCACCTATTCCTGCACATCATCATCATGCTTATGTTGAACGCCATGACCACTCTCACACACATAAGCATTCTAAGGTGTACAAATATACACATTGTGACCGCAAAGGCCATCTAGCAAAATTTTGTTATGATAGGATTAATATTTTAAATTTTGCTAAAAATAAAAAATTTTGGGTTCCTTACAAAGCTAACCCCCAAGGACCCAAGAAAAAATGGGTACCAAAGTCCCTACCTTTTGTTTTTGATGTAGGTGAGGGCTCTCACAAGACGTGAGAGATTTGGTGCCTTGGTAGTGGATGCAATTGGACTTGATGGACACATATGTGATGCACCGCTATCAAGGAGTTTTGGTGGGACTTCCACCATGTTTTGGAGCTTTGGAGTAGTTCCTTGGTTTGGTAACTATTTCTAAACTCCTAGTTTATTTACATGCTTTTTCATTTGTGATATCATATAGCATGTTCATGTTTTGTTTGTTTTGTGCTTCATGTGGTAAATACTAGTTTAAATGTAGTTTTTATCAAAATGTGTATTTATACATGTACAAATAGTGAGAACGAATTGATTTATATATGTTTGCACTTTATGCTCATTTGTACCCACTATATGCACATGTATAAGCTAGTTTTGATGATTCTTCCATTTGTACTTGTTTTGCCTATTTTCATGTTTTTACTTCATGTATATGTAAATATTTATTCAAATCTAATAAATATACATGTATACCCGTGAGTCTCTTGCCTTCATGCAAACACTTTTAATAGACTCTTTTATGTTTGGGATATGTATGTGTATTGTTAGTTTTGGATAAATCATACATATACCTAGAAGTTTATTTTATGATGAATAATAGATTTTCATGTTTTGTTTGATAAAAATGATATTCATGTTTGATTCGAGCTTCATTGATTATTTTCATGGAAAATGCTATGTACATGATGTTTGAACACTCACACTTTATTTGTTTATTCATGACCTTGTTTCATGATTATTTTTTGAGCTTTACTGACCATGAGTGCTTAAATTTTTGTGTATCTAGTTTAATTCATGAAATACATTTGATTTCTTGTTTTGAAGGATCTTTAACTAGTTTTTCAAAATTATCTTTAACTAGTTAATTATTCTTCATTGGGTAGTGGTTTTCACAATAAAATATTTTTCAAACCCTATTTTTTCGAAAACCCCTTCCTTCACCTCCAATGGGCGGTCGGCTGGGCGAGTATGCCTTGCAAGCTTAATTGAAAAATCTTTTACCTTGTGCATATGATTGGGAGGATAGTTTATGAGTTATACACTAATTTCACTTCATAATTTCAATTGGTATCATAATTTCATTTGGTATCTCAATTGATATATTTTGTATACTCATAATTTTGTTTCTATATATGTATGCCTTCAAATGCTAAATTTCTATATCATACATATATATGATATTTTAATGCTTAATTTACAATTGGTACACATATTTAAAAGCACAAAGTTTATGAAAAATAAAATAAAATAAAAAAATTGATCATTATTTTAAATCGATATCAATATGTTTCAATGTCAAAAGTGTTATAAATTTCAATTGATATCAATATATTTTACAATAATGATTATTTACTTTTGGTATCTTAAAATTTGATTGTTTTACAAGAACTCTGATACCTTTAAAAATTTTTGTTTAAGGAAAATTAAAAATGTTTTTGATTTGGATTGCCTATATGCAAGGAGAGCTTAACATCTCTTCTATATATAGATTCATGTTGAGTGTATCTTGTATTGAGGAGCTTGACAACTCTTCTTTATGTGATACACGTGTGTATGTGGAGCTTCACATCTCCTCTTATGCATTACATATTATGCGTTATGTGAATTGGGGCTTGTCATCCCACTTTCATGTAATGTATATGTGTAGGGAAGCTAACTTAGCGTCTTCCTCTTCATGAATGTATATCGCATATAAACTTTTATTGACTTATTTGTTTGCACCCCATATTGATATCTTTGTTTATGACAAAAAGGGGGAGAAAAATTTTGTTTTTACTTTAACCCCTTTGTTGATGATTGACAAAAAAGGGGAGAAGTATTTGTGGTTTATATGCATGTTTTGGTAAAAAGAATTTATGTTTATGCATATATGTTTTGTTTTGCAAATAGGAGAAAAAGAATTTGATGTGTTTTATGCTTGTTAGCATGTTTATCTCCTCACATTTGCATACATGTCTATGAGAATTCATTGCATATCTATTTGTTTATTGTTATGCATGAGTTAAGGGGACGCCTCTTTGAGGCTTTACTTTAATCCACGCATATATAACTTCATGAGTTTTGTCATCATCAAAAAGGGGAAGATTGTTGGCCCGAAGGCCCATCACTCTAGTTTTGATGATGATTAACTCATGTAGTTATAGTACTAATGATCTTGTGTTTAATTAGTGACAGATTTATGATCAAGATCTTAGTAGGTGCATAGCTTCAACAAAGGATTTAAAGTCAAGTTTTGGAGCTAGCACGATGTGATCCAAAGAGCTTTTGGATCGTGTTTGGACCAAGTCAAGAAGATGAGAAGACTTCAAGTGAAGACTTCAAGAAGATGAAGACTTGTGTCTAGGTTTGTTTTGTAAGATTTGTTTTAGATAAAATGTAAAGGATAGAATAGTTGGTGGATTGCTCAAGTACATTTACACACACACTCTTGATTAGATAAGTTTTCATAAAAGAATTTTCAGTTTAGAAAAGACTTTTCATTTTGGAAAAATACTATTTGGTTTTTGGTGTTTCTCATATACTCATATTTTAACCAAAACCAAGTTTAGTGCTTATTGTCAAAAACATAGATATTTCACCATGTTTGTGTAGTGGATCATATCCATACAGACTATGCTTCAAATGAGTTTTAAATATCTTGTTTTTGTATTTGGTAAAGTTTTGGAAAAACAAGTTTTGGAAAAACATGTTTTGGAAAAACAGTTTTTATTTTGAACCAATATTTCCAAGTTACAAAAGTAGTCCAAATCATTTGTAACATGTCTTGATTTTGTGCAAGCATGTTTGTTTATCAAAGTATATTGGTAAAACTATTTTTGTAGATTTTTTGTGATTTTATGGGATTTTATGTGAGCCAAAAAGATCAAGTTTTAATCCCAGTTTTTCTGAGTTTCAGGCTTCAGCGGTCGACTGGGCCGGTCGACCGGAGCTGAAGTCGGTCGCCCGCGCGGTCGACCGACGCGCACAGACGTGCACGCCTTGACCTGGCAGATGGCCAGTCGACCGAGCCGGTCGACCGTCCAGAGAGCTCTGTTCTCTGGAAATGCCCCGGCCGACCGGGCGGTCGACCGGATAGAGAGACCTGCTCTCTGTATCTGGCCTCGGTCTACCGGCCGGTCGACCGGAGGCACAACGGTCTGAAATATGACCGTTGGCCGGTCGACCGGGCGGTCGACCGACAGGTCTGACAAACCCCAACGGCTAGTTTTTCTAGCCCTATAAATTTGGGGGTTTGGACATTGTTTTGACCTAAGATTTTCAAGTGGATTTTCACCAGTTTTCTCAACTCTTTTAAGAGGTTTTCCCCATTTGTTTTTAGAGCCAATATTTCCAATCAAAAGGAGAGTTTATCAAGAGTGTTGTAAAAGAGATTCTTTGAGTTTTCCTCCACCACTTCCATCCTAGTTTTCTCACACAATCACTTGAGCTATCCATTGCTTTATCTATCCATAGGATTGTGTTGTGAGAGTTTTTAGTGGTGATCAAGTGTTTAGATCACCAAGTTTACATCTTGTACTTTGAGGAGGCGGACAAGTGTGTTCGCGGTGGTTTCGAGTTCGTGTGTGAACTCATTGTTTGAGGTGCGGCCTCGACGAGCTAGTGGGCTCGTGGTGTGTACGGGACTAGGGAGTCCGAGGGATTGTAGGTGTTGCGGCACCGAGGAGTGATCCATTGGGATCAAGCATAGTGGAAATCCTTCGTGTGTCGAAGGCGGGGATGTAGAGCAAGTGTGCTCGAACCTCAAAACAAATCCCTTGTGTTTGCGATTGCTCTCTCTCTTTCTCTCTTTGTCTCTTGTTTATATCTTGCATGCTATTATTGTGTTTATCTTTACATGCTTGATATTCATATTGTGCTTCATTGATATATGCTTGGGATTGTTTGCTAACACTTGTATTCAACCAAGAGAGCCAACGCGGCACCTCAACCTTTATCTAGGAGAATCTAGAGGAGTTAGTTCAGAGCCCTTCACAGGGAATTCGGCTACACTCTTGTGTTATACGTGGTGTTTAGCTTAAATAGTTTAGTTTGGTCATAATAATTTTTAATTCCGCATTTAGTTACCATTAGATTAGCCATCACCTATTCACCCCCCCTCTAGGTGATTTACAATTGGTATCGGAGCCAAGTGCTCTTGATTTGGGTCTTACAACCTAGAGTTAAAGATCCACCTTTTAGGCTAATCACATATTTTGTACACACACCATGGACTTCATGTCACCACCCACTTTTGACATTCTTAGCATTCAAATTTGGAAGGTTAAGATGTCCTTGTACCTCAAAGCCCTAGGCATTCACATTCATGTTTATCTTGTCACAACTAATGATACATATTGTTTAAATGGCAAGAATTTTGAGGCTAATGCAAAAGCCCTTAATGCTTTGAAAAGTACCCTAAATGATGATTATTTATCTAGGGTTTCTAATATTGATTTGGCTTTTGTAGTTTGGAACACCCTCCTCTCCCTTGGCGAAAATGATCAGTACTATGCGGGGAGCGATTCGGATGTTGGAAGTGACGTCTCCAACAAGTGCTACATGGTCCAAGAGGATAACCCCCTTGAGGTAACTACCGAATCCGAGGTAGATGAGGATGTAGACATATCGTATGATGAGCTCACTTCTTTTTGTCAACAATTGCTTGAGAAATATGACATGATTAGAAAAGATAATAAAAATTTGAAAAAGAAATTTGATTGCATGCAAAAAGAAAAAGATTCTTTACAAAATAAAGTTGCATATTTTGAAAAAGAAAATGATGATTTGAAAAATGAAAATGTTTCCTTGATGTCCAAATTAAATACTCTTTGTGAAGGAAACACTAGTTTGAGAAATAAATTGTTTTGGTGGAAAAACAAAAGGAAATTGTTTTTCAAGAAAATTCTTGTTTGAAAAGAAAAATGTTTGAAAAAGAAAAAGAAAATGTTTCTAAAAAGAAAAAGAAAAATGATTCTATTTCTCACCATTCTTTACATGCCACCATTGAAGATAGTGAGATTAAACTTTTGAAAAATAAAATTAATAGTTTGAGCTCTACTTTGATCACATGCGCATTTAACCACTCTAGATTGGAGTCCTTGTTTTCCAAGAAACAAACTCCACCTATTCATGCACATCATCATCATGCTTATGTTGCACGCCATGATCACTCTCACACACATAAGCATTCTAAGGTGTACAAATGTACACATTGTGGTCACAAAGGCCATCTAGCAAAATTTTGTTATGTTAGGATTAATATTTTAAATTTTGCTAAAAATAAATTTTTTTGGGTTCCTTACAAATCTAACCCCCAAGGACCCAAGAAAAAATGGGTACCAAAGTCCCCACCTTTTGTTTTTGATGTAGGTGAGGGCTCTCACAAGACGTGAGAGATTTGGTGCCTTGGTAGTGGATGCAATTGGACTTGATGGACACATATGTGATGCACCGCTATCAAGGAGTTTTGGTGGGACTTCCACCATGTTTTGGAGCTTTGGAGTAGTTCCTTGGTTTGGTAACTATTTCTAAACTCTTAGTTTATTTACATGCTTTTTCATTTGTGATATCATATAGCATGTTCATGTTTTGTTTGTTTTGTGCTCCATGTGGTAAATACTAGTTTAAATGTAATTTTTATCAAAACGTGTATTTATACATGTACAAATAGTGAGAACGAATTGATTTATATATGTTTGCACTTCATGCTCATTTGTACCCACTATATGCACATGTATAAGTTAGTTTTGATGATTCTTCCATTTGTACTTGTTTTGCCTATTTTCATGTTTTTACTTCATGTATATGTAAATATTTATTTAAATCTAATAAATATACATGTATACCCGTGAGTCTCTTGCCTTCATGCAAACACTTTTAATAGACTCTTTTATGATTGGGATATGTATGTATATTTTTAGTTTTGGATAAATCATACATATACCTAGAAGTTTGTTTTATGATGAATAATAGATTTTCATGTTTTGTTTGATAAAAATGATATTCATGTTTGATTCGAGCTTCATTGATTATTTTCATGGAAAATGCTATGTACATGATGTTTGAACACTCACACTTTATTTGTTTATTCATGACCTTGTTTCATGATTATTTTTTGAGCTTTATTGACCATGAGTGCTTAAATTTTTGTGTATCTAGTTTAATTCATGAAATACATTTGATTTCTTGTTTTGAAGAATCTTTAACTAGTTTTTCAAAAATTATCTTTAACTAGTTAATTATTCTTCATTGGGTAGTGGTTTTCACAATAAAATGTTTTTCAAACCCTATTTTTTCGAAAATCCCTTCCTTCACCTTCAATGGGCGGTCGGCTGGGCGAGTATGCCTTGCAAGCTTAATTGAAAAATCTTTTACCTTGTGCATATGATTGGGAGGATAGTTTATGAGTTATACACTAATTTCACTTCATAATTTCAATTGGTATCATAATTTCATTTGGTATCTCAATTGATATATTTTGTATACTCATAATTTTGTTTCTATATATGTATGCCTTCAAATGCTAAATTTCTATATCATACATATATATGATGTTTTAGTGCTTAATTTACAATTGGTACACATATTTAAAAGCACAAAGTTTATGAAAAATAAAATAAAATAAAAAAATTGATCATTATTTTAAATTGGTATCAATATGTTTCAATGTCAAAATTGTTATAATTTCAATTGATATCAATATGTTTTACAATAATGATTATTTACTTTTGGTATCTTAAAATTTGATTGTTTTACAAGAACTCTGATACCTTTAAAATTTTTGTTTAAGGAAAATTAAAAATGTTTTTGATTTGGATTGCCTATATGCAAGGAGAGCTTAACATCTCTTCTATATATAGATTCATGTTGAGTGTATCTTGTATTGAGGAGTTTGACAACTCTTCTTTATGTGATACACGTGTGTATGGGGAGCTTCATATCTCCTCTTATATATTACATATTATGCGTTATGTGAATTTGGGCTTGTCATCCCTCTTTCATGTAATGTATATGTGTAGGGAAGCTAACTTAGCGTCTTCCTCTTCATGAATGTATATCGCATATAAACTTTTATTGACTTATTTGTTTGCACCCCTTATTGATCTCTTTGTTTATGACAAAAAGGGGGAGAAAAATTTTGTTTTTACTTTAACCCCTTTGTTAATGATTGACAAAAAGGGGGAGAAGTATTTGTGGTTTATATGCATGTTTTGGTAAAAAGGATTTATGTTTATGCATATATGTTTTGTTTTACAAATAGGAGAAAAAGAATTTGATGTGTTTTATGCTTGTTAGCATGTTTATCTCCTTACATTTGCATACATGTCTATGAGCATTCATTGCATATCTATTTGTTTATTGTTATGCATGAGTTAAGGGGAAGCCTCTTTGAGGCTTTACTTTAATCCATGCATATATAACTTCATGATTTTGTCATCATCAAAAAGGGGGAGATTGTTGGCCCGAAGGCCCATCACTCTAGTTTTTATGATGATTAACTCATGTAGTTATAGTACTAATGATCTTGTGTTTAATTAGTGACAGATTTATGATCAAGATCTTAGTAGGTGCATAGCTTCAACAAAGGATTTAAAGTCAAGTTTTGGAGCTAGCACGGTGTGATCCAAAGAGCTTTTGGATCGTGTTTGGGCCAAGTCAAGAAGATGAGAAGACTTCAAGTGAAGACTTCAAGAAGATGAAGACTTGTGTCTAGGTTTGTTTTGTAAGATTTTGTTTTAGATAAAATGTAAAGGATAGAATAGTTGGTGGATTGCTCAAGTACATTTACACACACACTCTTGATTAGATAAGTTTTCATAAAAGAATTTTCAGTTTAGAAAAGACTTTTCATTTTGGAAAAATACTATTTGGTTTTTGGTGTTTCTCATATACTCATATTTTAACCAAATCCAAGTTTTGTGCTTATTGTCAAAAACATAGATATTTCACCATGTTTGTGTAGTGGATCATATCCATACACACTATGCTTCAAATGAGTTTAAAATATCTTGTTTTTGTATTTGGTAAAGTTTTGGAAAAACAAGTTTTAGAAAAACATGTTTTGAAAAAACAGTTTTTATTTTGAACCAATATTTCCAAGTTACAAAAATAGTCCAAACATTTGTGACATGTCTTGATTTTGTGCAAGCATGTTTGTTTATAAAAGTATATTGGTGAAACTATTTTTGTAGATTTTATGTGATTTTATGGGATTTTATGTGAGCCAAAAAGACCAAGTGTTAATCCCAGTTTTTCTGAGTTTCAGGCTTCAGCGGTCGACCGGACCGGTCGACCGGAGCTGAAGTTGGTCGCCCGCGCGGTCGACCGACGTGCACAGACGTGCACGCCTTGACCTGGCAGATGGCCGGTCGACCGAGCCGGTCGACCGTCCAGAGAGCTCTGCTCTCTGGAAATGCCCCGGCCGACCGGGCGGTCGACCGGATAGAGAGACCTGCTCTCTGTATCTGGCCTCGGTCGACCGGCCGGTCGACCGGAGGCACAACGGTCTGAAATATGACCGTTGGCCGGTCGATCGACAGGTCTGACAGACCCTAACGGCTAGTTTTTCTAGCCCTATAAATTTGGGGGTTTGGACATTGTTTTGACCTAAGATTTTCAAGTGAATTTTTCACCAGTTTTCTCAACTCTTTTAAGAGGTTTTCTCCACTTGTTTTTAGAGCCAATATTTCTAATCAAAGGAGAGTTTATCAAGAGTGTTGTAAAAGAGATTCTTTGAGTTTCCTCCACCACTTCCATCCTAGTTTTCTCACACAATCACTTGAGCTATCCATTGCTTTATCTATCCATAGGATTGTGTTGTGAGAGTTTTTAGTGGTGATCAAGTGTTTAGATCACCAAGTTTACATCTTGTACTTTGAGGAGGCAGACAAGTGTGTTCGCGGTGATTTCGAGTTCGTGTGTGAACTCATTGTTTGAGGTGCGGCCTCGACGAGCTAGTGGGCTCGCGGTGTGTACGGGACTAGGGAGTCCGAGGGATTGTAGGTGTTGCGGCACCGAGGAGTGATCCATTGGGATCAAGCATAGTGGAAATCCTTCGTGTGTCGAAGGCGGGGATGTAGAGCAAGTGTGCTCGAACCTCGAAACAAATCCCTTGTATTTGCGATTGCTCTCTCTCTCTTTGTCTCTTGTTTATATCTTGCATGCTATTATTGTGTTTATCTTTACATGCTTGATATTTATATTGTGCTTAATTGATATATGCTTGGGATTATTTGCTAACACTTGTATTCAACCAAGAGAGCCAACGCGGCACCTCAACCCTTATCTAGGGGAATCTAGAGGAGTTAGTCCAGAGCCCTTCACGGGGAATTCGGCTACACTCTTGTGTTATACGTGGTGTTTAGCTTAAGTAGTTTAGTTTGGTCATAATAGTTTTTAATTCCGCATTTAGTAACCATTAGATTAGCCATCACCTATTCACCCCCCTTTAGGTGATTTACAGAGGAGAGATGTTAAGTTAATTTCCCCTATATACATGCATAACATGGAGAAGAGATGACTAAAATCCTAGCCCATATATGCATAATATACAATATATAAATGGAGATGTTAAGCTCCTCCTACACATGTGTACAATATAGAGAAGAGAGGTCAATCTCTTTTTTATACATTACACTTATCATAATTTTATATAAAGGAGACGTCAGTAACTTCCCTTGAATATAGGCAATACATATCAAAACAAATTTTGAAAACAAATAAAGTTTTAATTTTCTAAGATATCAATCGTAAAACAAAACATGGATGCCAATTAAGAAATCAATTGAAGTATACACACAAATACAATTTGGAAGTTGAATCCAATTGAAGGTTGATAACAATTTTGAAACTAACATGATACCAATTGAATATAAAATAAAAGTCTATGATACTAATTTTGAAATTCTAAACAATTTTGAAAAGTAGATACCGACTGTGATAATTGATACCAATTGAAGATATGAACTATTTGCTAAAACAAATTATTTTTGTCAAAAAGATTGAGAATAAAGGTAAAATACCAATTTAAATTTAAATCAATGAATTTCTCCCTTTTTTTTCCAAAACAATAGAAAATAAATGCATAAGCTTTAAAATGATGCAATAAAAATTAATACTAATTTGGAATGAAGAAAAACATAGCATTAAATCAATTGTGCAAAAAAAAAAATGTATGGACATGGTTAAACAAGCACAAAAAATCATATGTATTTATGTATATCAATTGAAATACCATTCATAATAAAGAGCATACACATATCAGACAAGAGAGAAACAGGAGAATTTTTCAAGAACAAGAAATGAATAAAGTGATGGTTTTCAGGAAACTTTATGAGGATATTCATGTGTTGGTCCAAAATTGTCATTAGAAAACTTCAAGAGACAGTAAAGAGTTGGAGATACTGAGCAATTGAGGATTGTAACTCTATATGCCGATTGTTCTGATCTGCAACATTAGGGGATCCATTCGCAACAGGAGGAGCAAGTAACATACTATGATGTATCTGTGTTTTAGTTGAGTTGTATTATGTGATAACTGTAAACAGTAGGATACTCTAATCCTTTCTAGCTTTGGGTCAATCTAATGACTTCTTTGGTGTACTATAGTAGAGAGTGACAGTTATGATCCTCTTCCCTCTCTATAATTATCTGAGTTTAGCCATACGGAGTAGCCTAGCCAAAAATTGTATTAATGTACTATTATTTCCGCTATCAATAAAATTTACATTTTAAAAAAAAGAATGAGTACACAAAAATGAAATATCATGAGATTTATGTATATAACTCATTGAAGTCACCACCCTACATGTACATGTCAAAAAAATAGTCATTTAAGCATAAAGACATGATCGCCCAACCATCCGCCCATAAAGGGTATATATTTTCAAAAATAATGATTTGAAAATAGTTGAGTATAAATTAAATACACTACCATGAGAAGAATAAAATAACTAATTTAAAATAGTTTTGAAAATTAGTTCAAGATTCCTTAAATATGAAACCATTTATATACATCTCAAGAAGAGTGTCTATTACAAAAAAAAAAAAAAATTCACTCAAAAATCAAATATATGCTTCTGAATGTAAAAGCATGAGTAGACAAAATATAGAGTGTTCAAGAATCATGTAAAAATCACATTCTTGAAGATAAATCAAAAGGCTCTAAACTCATATGAAATTCTTTTAAACTTTGTCATGTAGAAAACTTGATTTTGCAATAACATGAACACAAATCAAGAAATTCTTTTTCATCTAATGATATCAAGATTAGTGAAAACAATAAACTCAAATCATAAAAACATATTCACCAATAAGATATTCAAGAAGTACATAAAAGATGTAAGATTTACTTTAAGATATATGTAAACTTTATCAAAACTAAAGCATGCATATATATTCAAACATAAATTTAGTACACAATAGATTATATGCATACAAATCAAATGTCTCAAGGATATAACATGTATATCACATAGTTTTAATAAGATTTACAAATACATGAAGCTAAAATAATAAAAATATTCTCATAAAGAATCAAACATGTATAAAAGTGATATCAAAACAAAAACAAATCATTTTCAAGAATTTACATGTACAAATGCAAGTGTCATCAAAACTAGAAAATATAATGTAATCAAACAATAATCGAGTATACAAATGAAATAGAATGTGCATAGCATGAGGATCAAGTGTATCTTAAGGACTATATATGTATATCACAAGTTTTAACAAATAATTGTATTTAAAATTGATAAATCAAAATATGTAAATCATGATATGCTAAAGAATCACCCAATTAAAGCATATGTAAATAAAATATGAAGGATAGAGATACTTATCAAACCAATAGAACTAATCTCCATTTCTCTTAAATGAGGTGGTCCTCCCACCTAAACACCCTGATAGTGATGCATTTATAAATTTGTCCATCAAGTCCAATTGCATCCACTACTAAAGCACCAATCCTCTCACGTCTAATGAGTACCCAAGCCTACATCAAAAATAATTAGTGTGGTTTTTGATACCCAAATTTTTTTGAGTTCTTGGAGGTTAGTACCTTTTCGAACTCAAATATTAGCACTAGATATATTTATTCTATCATAGAAAAATTGTGTCAAATAGCCTTTGTGGCTGCAATGTGTACAAGTGTACACTCTAGCATACATATTAGTGTGAGCATGGTGTGCAAGAGGTGTATGTCATGGAGGGTGTGTATGCATATGTGGAGTTTGTTTCTTTTAAAAAATTGACTCCAATCTAGTATGGTTGATCTGTCACTGATATTGCATATTTATTGTCACATTCTCATATTTATTTTATAATAAACTATGTTTTTTAATCTTATTTTTGTCTAAATGATGTGCATGCCTTTGCTAATGAAAAAGGAGAGAAAATGATCCTGAAAGCCTACTTATATTCAGGTTAAATCAAAATCAAGGATTGAGATAGAAGAATTAGGGGATAAATATAGATCAGAGCAAATCAGAGAAGATAACACCAAATGAAAACCTATTAAATTGATATTTCTATAAATTCATTTGGTTACTTGAAGAATCAATAGGATATCACCAAATTCAGAAAACAAACTGAAAAACCAAGAGGTAAAAGGAGATATCGGAGCATCACAGCCACACGAGCCCCCACATCTAGCCACCTGGCCAGATCCTGGCCACGGATCTATGACAATCTAGAAGAATCTGGGGGAGCGTTTGCTCCCCCTATCTTCAGACACTCTTCCTTTCCAGTTTTTTCTATAAATACCAACATTTCAGTAGGTAAACGGGCATCACTCTTGCAGAGAGTTTAGGTTTAGGTTATTGTTCTAGTTTAGCTTAAATTTTTCTTTTTTTAAATGTAATTTTATGATTTCTTTATAGCTTAGGTTAGAGAGAGTTTCATGAGAGATGGAGAAGAAATATATTTAGAGTGATATTAAATGTAATATTCTTCAGAGAGAGTTCTATTGAGAGTAACAATCAATGTAATTTTTCTCCTTTTCTTCATGGTAACTCAATCTAGTAGATCACTTTTTTTATGTTATTCCTTCGCTTGTTTTGCTTTGCTTTACTCCAAGGTAAACCTTCGCAAATGATTCAAAAGTGGTACACGGTTCTTCATTCTCTCTTTTCATTTTCTTAACTTAGTCTTCCTTCTAATCAAAACACCAACAACATTTATTCTTCTATCATCTTCTTCTTCTAACTCTTAATACTTTTATTTTTTTCTAAAAACTAAGAAGAAATTATTTAACCGATTAATACTAACTTAGAAAGACTTACTAGAAGTTTCTATCACAGTCCCTCCTTGTGGATCACAACCCACATAGCCACTTTGCGGAGTTCCTTCGTGGAGATAGTAGAAATCCTTCACGCGGTGAAGACGGAGACGTAGCGCTTGGTACTCGAACCTCGAAACATATTCTTGTGTTTGCGTTTGGCTATCTCTCCAAACTCTACTCTCTTATATCTTACATTGCTATTATTATTCATCTATATATGCTTGATATTGTGCTTATCTAGTATCATTCCAAGAGAGCTATTGAAGAATCTTAACTCTTAATCTAGAGGAATCTTGAGGAGAAGTTCTAAAACCCTTTACCGGGAATTCAGCGTCACTCTTTGGATATCACTTGTGTTTAATTTTGTTAGTGTAAAAGTTTTTAATTCTGTATTATTTGTCATTAGATTAGCACTATACTTATTCACCCCTCTAGGTGTACTTTCAGAAAGACTATTCGATGATGAATCCCTCCGAAGTCGTGACGACGATACCGATCCCAGAACTCTTGCTGTTCGAGGCTCCGTCCATCTTCAGGGTCCAACCTTCTAAAGGTTGCTTTGGGCTGGTGCTCCTGAAGTGAACTAAGCAATGAAGTCTGCCGTGACTTGCCCTTGATTAATGTCTTCGGTTCGTATGGTTTTATCTCCGTTGCCGACTTTGCTACTCGTCTGGTGGTTTGTGGGCTCTCCATGATGCTTCTCAGAGGGTGGGCTGTTAGCACGACTATCTGAAAAGATTGAAAGTAGTGCTTCAACTTCCTCGAAATGCTGAAGAGAGCAAGAATCATCTTCTCCATTATTTGGTATCTGGTTTCAGTATCGGGCAGAGATTTGCTGACGTAGTAGACAAGTTTTTGAACGCCTCTGTCTTCTCGAACCAAGACTTTGCTTACAGTTGACTCTGATACTGTAAGGTAGAGGAATAGTGTCTCTCCGATGACGGGCTTTGATAGGAGAGGAGAGGCCAGATACTTCTTTAGGCCTTGGAACGCGGCTTCGTACTCTTCATTTCAGCGAAAATCTGCTTCGTTCTTCTTAATGACTGGAAGAACAGTTTACGTTTGTTTATGGATCAGTTGAGGAATAGATTCAATGCTGCGAGACGTCCGTTCAGTATCTGGACCTCTGATTGTTCACTAATATTACATATTTATTGTAATATTCCCATATTTAATTTTAATAAAACTCTATTATTTGACTTCTTATTTGTTTATTACTGTGCAAATATCTATTTAAGTGGTAAAGGAGAACAAAAAGCCCAAAAATCCCAAAGAGCCCAATTAAATTCGGATTTTAAAGTAATTCTAATTAAATTCGGGTTTCTATATCAATTCAAATTCGGATTCAGCCTGAACACCTTTAGTATTTTGATCATAACTTTTACTAAAATTCAAATCTGATGATTCAAGATGCTCCAGAAAGAAGACTTAAAAGGATACAATTATTATATTGACCACTGTTTCTAATTTTGTCATTTTATAATTAAATTTAGCAATCAAAATACCAGCTAGCTGCAGGCCAGATTCTGAGAATATACTTTTTGATGACGCAACAAGGATGAGTCATCTGATGATGCGTTTCGCTGAGTCACTTTAACTCATTAGATCTCTTGGAGTTCTATAATAAATACCCCAGCAGAGACAGGAGTAGAGAGATATCTCCGAAATACTTTCAGAGATCAAAATTAAGGTTTAGATTAGTTTAATCTCAATTTTTTTTCTGTAATCAAGATTGGAGAAGAGATTCATATTTCAAAGAGAGAATGGAGTCAAGAGTGATAATTGATGTAAGTTCCTCCTTTTTCTTATTATTTTTCTATTTAATCGTAAGTCACTTTCATTTTATATCTTGTGTTATTTTCTTTGTGTTTAGTTGTTCTACGACACTTTCTTCTCTCTCGATGTCTCAATCCAAGTGAATCTAATAGCTTCGAATAACTTTGCCTTTGTGAGTGTCATTGATAGTTCATGACGATAGATTTGCTTTCATAGTCTTTGTGGCGCCCCGATCTCGCGGGTACGGAGACGTCACTGCGACGTATATACGCAGGTCAGAAATACCCTCACGTATATATGCTAAGAATCAGTACAGGTAAGAATCAGAGTGCGAAAGCACAGTGGTCATATACATTCCAACAGAAAAGTACAAGTACATAGTTATCACAGAGAGTGATACAATATTACAGGAATATTACATCACCAGAAAATACAAAAGTACATCATATGAAGAGACATACAAAAGCTGAGAGGTGCTCACGAGCAGCAAGAGGGGTCTCGAGAACCAAACAGGAGAGGATCTAGGAGGAAGAGCTGCGACGATAATCCAAGCTTCTGCTGCGCTCCAATCGTCACGGAAGGATCCGCTGCACACTCTGATCAGTTACAGCAAGGTCACCAAGGTCCGGTCTCTAGGATGTGGACATGAGAATCCAGGGTTGTCAGACGTAATCCTGCGAATATATATAATAAAGCCAAATGGCGTGCATAACAGGTACACGTGTACATGATCAAGTGATGTGGTCCAAGTATGCAGGTACAAGTAATAACAAATAACATAAGGGAAATTAAAGGAACAACAGTAAAAAATATATCGATGAATTTGAAACTGAAAACATACATAGAAGGCAGTATGAAGAGCATAGGTACATGCGGTAAATAAGTTAAACATGCGATAAATACAAGTATGGACAAAACTAGTTGTACAAGCTCAGATTATGGATTCACGAGACTGATACGTCAAGGGGATAATCCAAACAAGGAAACCCTCATCTATATACCACATATCTCATGTCGCCATCGTCTGAGTTTATACAACTTGAGTTGCCCTAAGAGTAACAGAACTATGGTGTGTCTAGAGTAATCATCATATGTAATAAAGTAAGGTGTTAACTCAAGGCATAACACTATAACTGGAAAATAAAGGTGTTGCATTTTAAGTTAGCCAATAATAATAATCAGTATCGTTTAATATTTCAATCGCCTCCCTACCAGCGTCTCACATCACCGATAGTCCATACTAGAGTCACACCCTGTAGAACTTACCCGGGTCTGAAATGTGAGTACCAGAACCCGAACAAAGGAGAGACCAAATATCACACGTTCCTAACATTATTACTGTTTGGTTGTTTTATGTTATTCATCCGATTCATATGCTTAGGTATGTGCTACCGGTACACATACAACCACTTATGAATAAGATGAGTTATTATTTAGAAACTGACAAATCTGATGGCTCATATTTATAGTGGGTCCTGTCTCTGCCCGGGACTAAATCAGGAGTACATGCTACTGCTTTCAGGGACTTATCATTATGCGCCCCACACGACACTTCAGAGTCAGGCTACTGCTTCTGAGGACTTATCATTACGTGCCCCACACGACACTTCAGAAATATCACCATTATAAATATGACATCATACCGGTTTCCATCAGTTTCCCCTACCCCAGTGTAAGTTGAGTATTTTTATTATATGTATATGAATTGCCCAAAGATAATATCCACAAGTGTATACAGTATAATCATGATTATCCAACTATAGAAATTAACAGGAGTATAATATCAGGAGTTCTGGAGTACAGGAGTTCAGGAGTACAGGAGTTCAAGAAGTACCAAATATCTGGTAACAGTATAATAATCATGTCAAGTCCCCGTAAAAGTAATAGTCATGAATATGCAATATAATACAGGTGCCACAATATCAGGTCAAGTATACCAGTACCGGGTGATAGCATGTCAAGTGACAAGTGTTATTATATCAGGTGTCAGATATCAGACGATAACTATAGCATGGCAAGTACCAGTGTCAGATATCAAGTAATAAGTATAGTATGACAAGTACCGGTATTAGATATCAAATAATAAGTATAGCATAGCAAGTACTGGTGTATACATATCAGGGTCAGGTAACTAATATATTGGTGAGAGTCGCAACATCAAATACTAAGTATCAACCGGTCACATAACATGGTACAGGAGAACGGCATAAACATTTCAAACTTTACACAACCATTTTTATAATAATAAATTTATCTTTTAATTAGCTATGCGAAGCCGAGTAAAGCGGGGCAGATCTAGACATACCCGGTATAATACCGGTGCGACGAAGTATAATAACGGCTGGAGGCTATAATTTTATAAATCATTTATATGACATATACCAACTTGCATAAAGTGACATCATATATTGAAAGCCATATAATAATTATTAAACATGACATAATGGTAATCAAGTAAGAAATTACTCGCCTAAAACCGGGCACAATACCGAGTAAAAGTCCGAGAAATTCGCTAATACGAGCGAGCAAGCTACTAGCCCATACTATATATATAAATATATATAAATAATAATTATTATAAATATATTAGAGAGGGAATGATAGAGGAGAGAGAAAGTTGTAGGAAGGAGAGAGAAAATAGGGTATTTTTAAAAGGAAAAACAGGAATTAAAAGGGAAGGGGTATGAGTGTAATTATAGGGAAGTAAATAGGGGTTGAGGAGGGGGTATGTAGGGAGTTGGAAAGTGGTTATATTTAGGAAAGAATAAAGAAAGAAGAAAAGAGAAGAAAAGAAAAGAAAAGAAAGAAAGAAAGAAAGAAAGAAAGAAGAAGGAGGGGGAGACGGCCGGCGGCAGGCCGCCGCCGCTTGAGGGCGGGCGACGAGGAGGGGGGCGACGGCTTGGCCCCGGGGGAGAGTTTGGTTTTGTTGTTGTTGGGTGTTGTTGGTGCAGGTGGTGGTGGTAGTTGGTGGTGGTGATTGGGTGGTTGTTGGAGGTAGTGGGGAGTTAGAGGAGGAGGAGGAGGTGATGATGAGGTGGTGGAAGTGGTGGATTTGATAGAGATGGTGGTGAATTTTGGAGGAGGAAGGGAGGTGGTGGTGGTGGGGTTTTGGTGAAATTGGAGATGGTGGGAAGTTGGTGGAGGTTGAAGGAGGTGGTATAGTGGAGAGGGGGTGTGGGGGAATGGTTGGCCGGCTAGGGGCGGCCGGCGGCGGCGGCGGCGGTGATGGTGGAGGCGGTGGTGGTGAAGTTGAAGGGAGTTGGGTTTAGTTTGAAGGAGATGGGATAATGAAATTAGAAGGGAAGGGAAGGAAGGGTTTAAATGGAGGAGGAGAAAATGTGATGATGAAAGGGATGTGGGGGGGATGGGCTGCTCAGCCCATCATGCCCTGCTCTTGGCTGCGGTTGCGGGAGTGGGTGCACAGGGCATGGAGGTGGAGTGTGGGGGAAGAAAAGAAAAGAAGAAAAAGAATGAAAAATAAGGAAAAAGGAAGAAAAAATAAGGAAAAAGAAAAAATATTAAATTTTTATTATTATCTAATTAATTTATTATAATATCTAGGAGTATAAAGTAGGGGAGTAGAGAAGGAAAAAGTAAGAAAAGAGAACGTCGGTAAATAATATTATTATTTTAATAGGGTGAAAAATTCGACTGTTTCAGAAACGTTCCGAAAAATTTTAAAAAATAGAAAATATTATTTTAAGATGTTCAATGAAATTGGATTCAAGAAATTTAATGTATTTTTTAAATTAAAAATCTTAGAATCTTCCGGCGATACGGCCGACACCAGAATTGGTCAAATTTTGATAAATTTAGAAAAATCTCAAAAATGTATTTAGATAGAAAATAAAATTCTAAGAAGTAATGTGAAAGCCGTTTTTTGAAAATTCAATCCCATTTGAAAACTATAAATCCGAGAATCAGTCAGCGATGCCGACCGACTCCGGTTTTGGAGATTTTATAAAATAATTCTGAAAAATTTCAGAAAATCATAAAAAATATAAAATATTAGAAAATAGTATCTGAAACTGAAATTGGTCAAATCAGACTACCAAAAAGGTCAAATTGGGCAGCAGGCTGGTATCGGGTTCCCGGTCCGGGTCAGGGCTGACTCTAAGTCTGAGAATCCAAATCCGATACCCAAAATCATAAGCAATCACAGCTTAAATACAAATACTAGAATAAAATTGAAACAAAATAGTCAAAGAATTTAGGATACGTATCTGGGTAAGTATCCTGAGAACTGGGTATTACAATCTATCAAACTAGCAAAAATTTT
Organism: Agave tequilana; assembly: GCA_038442645.1. Classification (NCBI taxonomy): domain Eukaryota; kingdom Viridiplantae; phylum Streptophyta; class Magnoliopsida; order Asparagales; family Asparagaceae; genus Agave; species Agave tequilana. The sequence goes on along the minus strand of JAVJIF010010147.1, from coordinate 74,010 downwards.
GTCCTCGAAATTTCTATAAGGAGGAGATGAACATAGAAGAAAATAGGGTTTGGGAATATCATGATAGGATGGATATGATAATGAAAGACATGATAAAATGGGGATAGTGGTCACGAGCGACACCTTCAGGGGTCCTCGTTCCAAATATAGGGCACCACTCTCTGTTCCATTTCATCTTCAGTTTTCTTGGCGGTCAAATGATACGCTTTCCGCTTTCTTCCATCTGCTCGACCTCTTGGTCCTCTCTGTGCTTGATTGAAGACATACTGTGGGGAAGGGAATGGAGTTCTCCTTTCAATTTGTCCTGGGTCCCTTCTTACCGGTGGTACTAGAAGCATTGGTGAATCGGGGTGGTACTCCCCATCCATCTGACTGAACAATTCCTTATCAAATGATCATCAGACCCACATGCTAAGCATAATTTGTTTGCAATTCGACAATTACGCTTATAGTGTCCGAATTTCAGACAATACCCACATCTCATCTGCTGAGGGAGAGGTTGGAGTAATTGCTCTGCTAGCGGGGTATCCAGGGATCTGACTGAGTCTACACCTTCCTTCAACTGAAAGGGTCTCTTCACTGACTTCCTCTGCATTTCATCCTGACGCTTCTTTTTCAATCCCCGTTCTACCTCACGAGCAATGATAAGGACCTGGGAATATGCCTTGAGTTGTTAGGGTATAAGAAACATTTGGATCTGCATCCTCAGGCCTTTCTGGAATCTACTCGCTCGGGTCTCCTCATTGGCCACCATGTATGGTGCGAACCGGCTCAGTCTCAGGAACTCTGCAGCATACTCATCTACAGTTTGGTCCCTCTACTGCAATCTGATAAATTGCTCTTCCATCTCCTTTTGTGCCATCTCAGAGAAGAATTTCTCGTAGAAACTCTTTGAGAACTGGTCCCAAGTGATGGGTTTCCCCAATCTCACTTCTTCTGCCAACCACCAAGTTCTGGCCACATCCTTCAGCTGTATCTTGACCACTTCCACCTGGTTCTCGTCAGAAATTCGGGTTGCCTTTAGAAGATCTGTAGTGTCAATCAGCCATTGCTCGGCGTCCAAAGGCTTCTCAGTACCCGAAAATGTAGCCGGTTGCAGTCTCCTGAAATCGGATACATTACCAGGTCTCTGCTCTCTAAGTGCTGTCAATAATGCTTGCCGCAGAACCTCTGTTTGCTGATGTTGACTCTCCATCATGCCATGAAGTACCATCATCATGTTGTCGTCCTCTCCAATAGAACTGTCACGAGAAGTGCCAGGACCGTTACGGGTTCTCCGACATTCCATATCTGAGTTGGTTGAAGGGTTGATGGGAGAAGCTGAAAGGAAAGATAGAAGGATCTCAGGATCCAAGGAAAAGATTGCAAGGAAGGAATAAAGAACAACGCACTTGCGATTCGAATGTATATTCAAGACTCGTGCTCTCCAGCTGTAAATTAATATATCATTAATCTGCCAACTGGTTTACCGAAGATGTGAGAGCCTAGGGTCTGATACCACCCTGTGACGCCCCGATCCCGCGGGTATGGAGACGTCACTGCGACGTAGATACGCAGGTCAGAAATACCCTCACGTATATACGCTAAGCATCAGTACAGGCAAGAATCAGAAAGCGGAAGCACAGTGGTCATATACATTCTAACAGAAAAGTACAAGTACATAGTTATCACAGAGAGTGATACAATATTACAGGAATATTACATCACCAGAAAATATAAAAGTACATCATATGAAGAGATATACAAAAGCTGAGAGGTGCTCACGAGCGGCAAGAGGGGTCTCGAGAACCAAACAGGAGAGGATCTGGGAGGAAGAGCTGCGATGGTAATCTAAGCTTCTGCTGCACTCCAATCATCACGGAAGGATCCGCTGCGCACTCTGATCAGCTATAGTAAGGTCACCAAGGTCCAGTCTCTAAGATCTGGACATGAGAATTCAGGGTTGTCAGACGCAACCCTGCGAGTACATATAATAAAGCCAAATGGCGTGCATAACAGGTACATGTGTACATGATCAAGTGATGTGGTCGAAGTATGTAGGTACAAGTAATAACAAATAACAAAGGGGAAATTAAAGGAACGACAGTAATTCATATATATCGATGAATCTGAAACTGAAAACATACATAGAAGGCAGTATGAAGAGCATAGGCATATGAGGTAAATAAGTTAAACATGTGATAAATACAAGTATGGACAAAACTAGTTGTACAAGCTAAGATTATGGATTCACGGGACTGATACGTCAAGGTGATAATCCAAAAAAGGAAACCCTCATCTATATACCACATTTCGCATGTCGCCATTGTCTGAGTTTATACAACTTGAGTTGCCTTAAGAGTAACAGAACTATGGTGTGTTTGGAGTAATCATCATATGTAATAAAGTAAGGTGTCAACTCAGGGCATAACACTATAACTGGAATATAAAGGTGCTGCATTTTAAGTTCTCCAATAATAATAATCAGTACCGTTTAATATTTCAATCGCCTCCCTACCAGCGTCTCACATCACCGATAGTCCATACTAGAGTTCACACCTAGTAGAACTTACCCGGGTCTAATAAGTGAGTACCAGAACCCGAACAAATTGTTGGCCCAGAGGCCTTCCACTCTAGTTTTGATGATGATTAACTCATGTAGTTATAGTTTACTAATAATCTTGTGATGTTTAGCTTCAGATACTTAACCAAGATATTAGTAGGTGATTAGCTTCAACAAAGGTGTTTTGGAGCTGTCACTGGTGATTCAAGAGCCCGAGCGTCAAAGTTCATATCTAGCACTCGTTGGAGTCAAGCTCGGTGGATCACGTTTGGATCGAGTCGACTTGGAGACAGCGCTCTACAAGAAGACTTTGGTATATTGTTTAGTATATTTTGTTTAGATCTATTTGTAAAGATTAGATAGTGTGGCATGCTCAAGTTCACAACACACACACTTGTTTAAGTTTCATGTTTTGGTTTTCGGTTTTTGGTTTAACCGATCTTAGTTTTCATAAATAGATAGAATCAACAAGTTTACATGATTTAATGCATATTACATTTGTTCTATATACATCTATGCTTCAACTATTTATATAAACTTAATTTGATAATCTATTTCATGAGTTTAGGTTTTGTATTTTAACAAAACTTATTTTCGGATTTAAAGTCAAAAATATTGATATAATCTATTTCATGTATATTGGATTAAATCCGTATGCAACATGCTTCAAGTTGTTTCAATATCATGTTTTTGTATTTGGATGAGTTTTGGACAAAACGATGTTTCAATTCAAAAATCCTAGTTTTGAAAAATACGGATTTTGGTTTTCGGCAAATTTTCATAACACAAAAATGGTTCAAATAATTTGAAATATGTGTTGAATTTTTTCACACATGTTTACATGTCAAAGTATTATACTGAAACTATTTTTGTGAATTTTTAGAGATTTTATGGGATTTATTTGGTAATTAAAAACTAGTTTTCAAATCCCTTAATTCAGTGTGCCAGGCTCTGGCGGTCGACCGACCGGTCGACTGACCAGGAGCCGGTCGACCAGAACGGTCGACCGGATGTGCATAAAACGTGCACAAGGCCATATCAGTTGGCCGGTCGACCGACTGAAGGCAAACCACACTCTCGGGTTTCCCCGGTCGACTGGGCGGTCGACCGGCCAGAGAGCCGTTGCTCTCTGGTTCAGGGCCCGGTTGACCAGGCGGTCGACCAGAAGGCTTAACAGTCACTTTTTTGACCGTTGGCCGGTCGACCGGCCGGTCGACCGATAGGCCATTCTGGGCCTAGTCAGCAGCCAACGGGCAGAATTTTTATGGGGCCTATTTATATCCCATTTGAGGTTGGTTTTTGTGAAGATTTGAAGAGCAAAAATTCTCCCATTCTCAAGTGTTTTAAAAGCTAGTTTTCAAAAGTTTATTGATTTTTAAAGATCATTCTTTTTATTTTCAAGAGTTGGAAAAATCAAAGAAAAATATAGATTTGGGATATTTGCTTTGTTCTTCATTTCTATCATATACTAAGTTGTTTTCCCAAGTATTTTTCCTTGTGATTTGTTTTCCAACATCTTGATTTTTCACACTTGAGCTATATCTCCTATCCTATCTATTAGGATCTTTGTTTTGTGGGGAAAGAAGTTGTTTGTGGTTGAGATAGACCACTAAGATTGTAACCCTCCTTTCTTGTGTTATCCCTCTTGTGTAGAGGTTGATTTTAGAGTGGTGGTTGGCTCCCTCTAGTGAGAGGTGGAGATTGTGTTTGGCTCTCTCTAGTGAGAGGTGGAGTTTGTGTTGGAATCCCTCAAGTGTGAGGTGGTAGATTGTATTGGCTAAGTGCCTACCCCTCTTGTGTGAGGTAGTATTTGTGTTGGTTGTGCATTGCCTCTAAGTGTAGAGGTTGTATTGGTTGAGAGAGGAGTTGTGTACTCCCGATTGTATTTGCCCCAAATCCTCAGTGGAGGTTCCTTGTGTGGGAGTCCTGTGTGGACAAGTTAGTGGATTGAAAATCCTTCTGTGTGAAGGCGGGGACGTAGAGTTGTGTGCTCGAACCTCGAAACAAATCTCGGTGTTTGCGTTTGATCCATTGACTCTTCTCACTCTCTCTCATTTACTTTGAGCATTGTGAAAAGTCACCTAGAGGGGGGGGGGTGAATAGGTGACAATGCTAATCTAGTGAACTTAATGCGGAATTTAAAAAACTAATTGCAATTACAACAATGATGCACACACAAGCAAGTATAAGATATAGCAATTTGTACAAAGTAAAGAGAGAGAGCAAGAGTCAATGGATCAAGCGCAAACAAAGAGATATGTTCCGAGGTTCGAGCACCCAGCTCTACATCCCCGCCTTCGACACACGAAGGATTTCCAATCCACTAGCTTGTCCACTAAGGACTCCCACTAAGGGAACCTCCACCGAGGATTTGGGGCAATCACAATTACAAGGAGTTCCCAACTCCCCTTCTTACAATCTCAACCTCCTTCTTGAGGCACTCCTCCAATACAACAAACAATCACCTCACAACTTGAGGGATTAGCACCAAGCTTACACAAAACTCCTCACAACCCAATTTGCACAACCTCCTCAACACAATGAGGGAAATGGCACAAAGCAAGAAATGGGTTTACAACTAAGTGGTTTCAAACAACAACCACAAACAATATCTTTTCCCACACAAATATCCTATAGATATAGATAGTAGATTTTTGCTCAAGTGTGGAGAAAACCAAAGGAATGAAAATCAGAAATCATAAAGAAAAATCCTTGGGAAAAAACTGAAACAAAGATAGAGAAGTTCAATTAAAATCCTTTCCAAAAACCCTTTCTTTGATTTTCCAAACCCTAACAAAAACACCAAATGTATTGTTCAATTTGAGCTCAAAAACTTCTTTTGATTGCTGTAAAAACACTAGAGAGTATGAAAAATTTCGCACAAAATTCTTAGAGAAAAACTCTTGCAAATGGGGTATTTATAGGCTAATCCAGAAAATAGCCGTTTGGCAGCAGTTTTGCCAAAAATAGCCTTCCGGTCGACCGGGACGGTCGACCGCCCAACGGTCAAATTTTGATCCGTTGTGGCTACCGGTCGACCGCCCGGTCGACCGAGAATTCCTGAGAGCAAACAGCTCTCTGTCGGTCGACCGCTTCGGTCGACCGGCTACAGAGTCAGCCAGCGTGCACGTATCCGTGCACGTTGGTCGACCGGATCGGTCGACTGGCTTCTTGGTGCGGTCGACCGTACCAGTCGACCGGCCAAGCCTGGCAGACAAAAACAGGTCTGAAATCTGGGGAAAAATTATTATAATAAATCCCACAAAATCTCTAAAATTCCACAAAAATAGTTTTATCATTTTATATTGAAATACAAACTTGTGTTAAAAATCCTAACACAAATTTCAAACATATTTGACTATTTTTGTGTCATAGAAATTTTGCCAAAAACCAAAAACCGTATTTTCTAAAACCTTGTATTTTTGAATAGAAAATACACATTGTCTAAAACTCATCCATGATACAAAAATATGATATTTAAACACTTTGAAGCATATTGTATATGAAATAGAAATTCAATATACAAGAAACATATATATATATCATGATTTTTGTCATTAAGTCCAAAAATATGTTTTGTTGTAAATACCAAAACATAAAACATATGGAATAGATTATCAAACAAAGTTTGTCTAAACAATTGAAGCATGCATGTATATAGAACAAATCTAATATACATAAACCATGTAAACTTGTTTTGATAAAAATCTATTCATGAAAACCAAGATCGGTTAAACCTAAAACCGAAAATCAAAACATGAAAGGTGTGTGTTGTGAACTTGAGCTTATCATACTATTCTAATCTTTACAATTAGGATCTAAACTTAAAACTAAAACTATGGATACCTAAGTCTTCTTGTAGAGCGCAATCTCCAAGCTAGAGCGCAATCTCCAAGTCGGCTCGATCCAAAAACTCTTGATTCACCGAGCAAGTGCAATGTATGATCTTTGATGCGCGGGCTCTTGAATCAACATGTGCAAGCTTCCAATACATCTTGTTGAAGCTAAACACCAACTAATATCTTGGTTAATGATCTGAAACTAAAATCACAAGATTATTAGTACACATAACTACATGAGTTAATCATCATCAAAACTAGAGTGGAAGGCCTTTGGGCCAACAATCTCCCCCTTTTTGATGATGACAAAACTCATGGAGTTATATATGCATGGATTAAAGTAAAGCTTCAAAGAAGCTCCCCCTTAACTCATGCATAGGAATAAACAAACAATAAGATGCATATAAACAGGGTTCTTGACATAAAATGAATATGCATATGAAACATGCTATTGATTCCAATTCTAACATGCTCTTGATACCAATGGATACTAATAAAAACAAAACTCATAATGCTCTTGATACCAATACCAATGGAGATGAAATGAACATAAAAATGAACATACATAAAACTGAAAACTCATGCATATCAACTCCAATAAATCTTCTCCCCCTTTTTGTCAATCATCAAAAAGGGTTAAAAAATAAAAGCAAAAACAATAAATTTTTCTCCCCCTTTTTGTTCAAAGCAAAGAACTAATAAAGGGTTAAATCAAATATGATACCAAAAAAAATGTGGCAATGAAGTGTATATTGATACCAATTGAAAAACAACAAATCAATTGAAATCAAAACGAGAACATATACCAATTGAAAACAAAAAAAATGAAAATCTTGATACCAATTAGTAAGTAAACAAATAACCTACCATTGTAAACAAACAAACTAGATACCAATTTTGGAATTAAACAATACTAATTTTGAATTTCCTTAAAAACAAATCTTGATACCGAATGAAGCTATTATTCTTTAAAACACAAGATACCAATTGAAATTTAACTCAATTGAAAATGATATTCATTTAAATCTTAAAATTATGATAAAGCTTGTATAAGGATACCAATTGAAAAACTCAAGCTAAGCATAAACAAAATTTGTGATATCTTGAAGCACGAATAAATCATCTATATATGTATGTAAAAGATAGATATCAATTGAAATTTGATACTATATGAAGTGCAAGCATACATATATAAAATACAAACATATATGAGTATACAAAAAAAATGTCACATTGATACCAATTGAAAGAGTTCAATGATACCAATTGAAACAACAATAAATACAAGTGTATATCTCATATAACCTACCACCCAATCATGGTTCAAGATAAAAAGGATTTTCATTATAAAGCATACAAGAACATGATCTCCCATCCAACCGCCCATTAGATGGTAGGGGTTTTCAAAAATAGGTTTGAAAATGTAGTATGTTTGAAAATCTCTACCAAGGAAGAATATCATAACTAGTTATATGAATCAACTAGTATGAGATCCAAAAAATATTTTCATGAAGACACATGTAAACCACATGGCACTAAAACACTCAAAATCCATATAGCATAACTTGTACTCATGAAAACTAAGTCATGAGAAAACATAGATAGAGTGAGTGTACAAGTGTTGTGAGAAACATATCAACATGAAAATGGACAATCAAGCTCAATATTAAAAATATGAAATTCATCCAAACGATTTAAACTTCAAGGCATATGTATGTCATGTACAAACTAAAGTATACATACATATCCTAACATGAAGAGTCCACAAAAGTATATGCATGAAGGCACGTGGCTCAAGGATGTATATGTATAAACAATAATTTGGACAAGATAGACATATACATGAAGTCAACCACAAGATCATAGAAACACATTAAAAATGAGGAATACAAGTCAAATGCATGAATCATCAAAACTAGACTATACTAGAACATCAAATGACTACAAATGAGCGTTCAAGCACAAATATATAAAGGTCTATTTGTAGTTCACTAGTTGTACAAGTATAAATCCTAGTATTAATGAAAACTAACATTCAAGCAAGTAATCAAATCATGAGGCATAAAACGGGTCAAAAATCAATATGAACATATTAATCAAAATATGAAGTATTAATGACCTTTTAAAACTAAGATGGATGTATGATGCAACGATCTCTCAAAACAAGACTAAGAGCCGTATACCCCGTGAAGGGTTCTGAACTTCTTCCTCCTGATTCCCCTTGAATGGGTTAGAGGTGCGCAATGCAACCTTGTTGTATGAGAATTGATCGAACAAAGAATGAATAAAGTGCAATGATGAAATGCACACAAGATATATCACAAACATCCATATAATCATCTAAACAAAAATCATGGAATCATGAACATCATATGATCATTATGCATATGCATGTGCATTAGATCTAGGGCATACATGTTAGCTTAAATAAGAAGTGAACACTAAATATAGATCCATATGAAACATGGGTGCTCAAGTAACTAAACATGTATATCTCAAGTCTAATGAACATCAAAACACAACATGCTATAAATGAATGATCTAAAAAGCATGTAAATAATAAATGGGAGTTAGAGAATGATACCAAACCAATGAAGGTGCATCTCTAGTTCTCCAAAACATGGTGGTCATCTCCACCTAATCTCCTTGAGAGTGAAGCATCCAAATAGTTCTCATTCAAGCTCGGAACGCATCCACCTCAAGGTACCTCCACTCTCACGTGATGCGAGAGCTCCCACCTACATCAAAAGCCAAAGAGGTGTTTTTGGTACCCATTTTCTAGTGGGTCCACGGGGGTTAGTTTCTTTTCTCACCCAAACAAAATTAGTTGCTAAATTTTCATGATAAATGCGATCATAACAAAATCTAGCAAGGTGGCCTTTTCGACCACAATGTGTACATGTGTACACGTGAGCATACATATGATGATGGTGATCATGGGAAGCATGTGTATGCCTAGATGGGTGTGCATGCAAGGTTGGAACTTGTTTCTTGCGAATCAAGGTTTCCAAACGTGTGTGATTCATGGCACAATGGCTCAAGGTGGAGCCCAAACAATCAACACTTTTTTTCAAATTATTTATATCATTTTCTATGCTAGAAGACAAAGTGGAACATGCTATAGGAGTGCAAGAAGTAAAAGCTACATTAGCATGACAAACATGCAAATCAATATCATTTTGCAAAGATTCATCTTTAGACAAAACCAAATTCAATTCTTTAGCAATAGAATCAATTTTATTTTTCAAAGTAAGGTTTTCTTTGAAAACACAATCCAATCTTGAGGATAAAATCTCATTGTGCTCCAAAATATCATCACAATCATTTTTGCCTTTTAAAACTTCAATTTCTTTTAAAGCAATGTCTAGTTGAGATCTTAGTGAGTCACATTCACTAGTAATCTCTTCCTTCTCTTGCAAAACGGTTTCAAAAGTAGAGCATAAATCCTTCATTTCCTTTTGTAAATCAAAATGTTTTTCTTTCAAAGAGTTATGTTTTTCCAAGTATTTTTCAAGCTTAGAAGCAAGTTCAACATTTAAATTTTGAACCTCAAAACATCCATGGCAATAAGAGCTAGAGCTATCATGTATTTGAGAGTCCGATTGTACCTCATGGGAGTCATTCCCATATGCCATGAAACAAGGCTCTTCGGATACATCTCTCCTAGATCTCCTCATATTGTTGATGATCCTTGGAAGCTCCGGAGATGTCAAGACGCTCCAAACTGCAAAAGCCGAGTTAAAACTATCAAAAATAAGTAAGAGATTATTATCAAAAGATGCTCTAAGTGTTTGAAGTGCTAGTGCATTGGCCTTCTTATGCTTACTAGTATTTGGGAGGGCTTCTATGGTGATGGCTTGATAAACTAGATGACCTAGTGATTTTAAATATCTAGTCATGTTAACTTTCCAAGAGTCAAGTCTAGTATGGTCAAACATAGGAGGGCTAGCCATGAGAGCAAACTAGTATGAGTGCAAATGAGATGCAAATGAAGATTAGCAAACCAAGATCACACTCCTAGGTGGTTAAACCTAAATATCAGGAGCGCTAGCTCTGATACCAATTGAAAAGTCACCTAGAGGGGGGGGTGAATAGGTGACAATGCTAATCTAGTGAACTTAATGCGGAATTTAAAAAACTAATTGCAATTACAACAATGATGCACACACAAGCAAGTATAAGATATAGCAATTTGTACAAAGTAAAGAGAGAGAGCAAGAGTCAATGGATCAAGCGCAAACAAAGAGATATGTTCCGAGGTTCGAGCACCCAGCTCTACATCCCCGCCTTCGACACACGAAGGATTTCCAATCCACTAGCTTGTCCACTAAGGACTCCCACTAAGGGAACCTCCACCGAGGATTTGGGGCAATCACAATTACAAGGAGTTCCCAACTCCCCTTCTTACAATCTCAACCTCCTTCTTGAGGCACTCCTCCAATACAACAAACAATCACCTCACAACTTGAGGGATTAGCACCAAGCTTACACAAAACTCCTCACAACCAATTTGCACAACCTCCTCAACACAATGAGGGAAATGGCACAAAGCAAGAAATGGGTTTACAACTAAGTGGTTTCAAACAACAACCACAAACAATATCTTTTCCCACACAAATATCCTATAGATATAGATAGTAGATTTTTGCTCAAGTGTGGAGAAAACCAAAGGAATGGAAATCAGAAATCATAAAGAAAAATCCTTGGGAAAAAACTGAAACAAAGATAGAGAAGTTCAATTAAAATCCTTTCCCAAAAACCCTTTCTTTGATTTTCCAAACCCTAACAAAAACACCAAATGTATTGTTCAATTTGAGCTCAAAAACTTCTTTTGATTGCTGTAAAAACACTAGAGAGTATGAAAAATTTCGCACAAAAATTCTTAGAGAAAAACTCTTGCAAATGGGGTATTTATAGGCTAATCCAGAAAATAGCCGTTTGGCAGCAGTTTTGCCAAAAATAGCCTTCCGGTCGACCGGGACGGTCGACCGCCCAACGGTCAAATTTTGATCCGTTGTGGCTACCGGTCGACCGCCCCGGTCGACCGAGAATTCCTGAGAGCAAACAGCTCTCTGTCGGTCGACCGCTTCGGTCGACCGGCTACAGAGTCAGCCAGCGTGCACGTATCCGTGCACGTCGGTCGACCGGATCGGTCGACTGGCTTCTTGGTGCGGTCGACCGTACCAGTCGACCGGCCAAGCCTGGCAGACAAAAACAGGTCTGAAATCTGGGGAAAAATTATTATAATAAATCCCACAAAATCTCTAAAATTCCACAAAAATAGTTTTATCATTTTATATTGAAATACAAACTTGTGTTAAAAATCCTAACACAAATTTCAAACATATTTGACTATTTTTGTGTCATAGAAATTTTGTCAAAAACCAAAAACCGTATTTTCTAAAACCTTGTATTTTTGAATAGAAAATACACATTGTCTAAAACTCATCCATGATACAAAAATATGATATTTAAACACTTTGAAGCATATTGTATATGAATAGAAATTCAATATACAAGAAACATATATATATCATGATTTTTGTCATTAAGTCCAAAAATATGTTTTGTTGTAAATACCAAAACATAAAACATATGGAATAGATTATCAAACAAAGTTTGTCTAAACAATTGAAGCATGCATGTATATAGAACAAATCTAATATACATAAACCATGTAAACTTGTTTTGATAAAAATCTATTCATGAAAACCAAGATCGGTTAAACCTAAAACCGAAAATCAAAACATGAAAGGTGTGTGTTGTGAACTTGAGCTTATCATACTATTCTAATCTTTACAATTAGGATCTAAACTTAAAACTAAAATTATGGATACCTAAGTCTTCTTGTAGAGCGCAATCTCCAAGCTAGAGCGCAATCTCCAAGTCGGCTCGATCCAAAAACTCTTGATTCACCGAACAAGTGCAATGTATGATCTTTGATGCGCGGGCTCTTGAATCAACATGTGCAAGCTTCCAATACATCTTGTTGAAGCTAAACACCAACTAATATCTTGGTTAATGATCTGAAACTAAAATCACAAGATTATTAGTACACATAACTACATGAGTTAATCATCATCAAAACTAGAGTGGAAGGCCTTTGGGCCAACACATTGCATCATATTGCCATATCATATATGCTTGTGTTGTTTGTGTGTGCCTCACTTGTGTTTAACCACGAGAGCTTCATATAGCACCTCAACTCTTATTCAGAGGAATCAAGAGGAGTTAGTCCAGAGCCCTTCACCGGGAATTCGGCTACACTCGTTGGTTACACTAAGTGTGTTGCAAATTAGTTTTTATTTCGCATTAGTTGACCATTAGATTAGCCTATCACCTATTCACTCTCCCTCTAAGTGATTTCAATTGGTATCAGAGCCTACGCTCCTGATATTAGGTTTAACCACCTTGGAGTGTGATCTTGATTTTGCTAATCTAGTATTTGCTTTTGCATACTTATCTTGTTTACACACACTCATGGATTGCTTGACCCCTCCCATGTTTGATGTCTCCAACATTGACATGTGAAAATTTAGGATGTCCATGTACTTGAAAACCCTAGGCTTGCATGTTTTCCTTACCGCTATCAAGAAATCCTATCTTGGTAATAGCAAACATATAGAGGCCAATGCACAAGCCCTTAAGGCACTTAGAAGCACGCTTAATAAAGAATATCTGTGCTTAGTTTCTAACTGTGATTCCGTCTTTGCAGTGTGGAACACGTTGACCTCCTCCGAGCTTCAAACGCCCAACATAATGGAGAAGGAATCTAGTGAGGATGAATCCGAACAACGATGCTACATGGTCCAAGGGAATGACTCCCTTGAGGTACTTTCGGACACTCAACTAGATAGTGCTAGCTCTTCATTTGATGATCTTGATAGTATGGATGCCGATGCTTTGAATGAAGAGTTATCTATTGTTTGTGAGAACCTCCTTGAAAAATATAAAGTTTTGAAAAAGAAAACTTGTAAGTTATCAAAAGTTAATAAGGATTTATTTTCTAAGCTTGATTTGATTTTGCAAGAGAAAGTGGAGATTTCTAATGAAAGGGATTCATTGAGATCTAAACTTGAACTTGCTATTAATGAAAACAAAATTTTGAAAAATAGAAATGATTGTGAAAATATTTTAAAGAAAATGAGGATTTAACTTTAAAACTTGATTTTGTTTTAAAAGAGAATGAATCCTTGAAAAACAAAATTGCTTCTATTTCTAAGGATTTAGATTTGATTTTCAAGAAAAATATTTCTTTGAAAAATGATATGGATTCACATGTTTGCCATACTAGTGTAGCTTCACCTAACTTACCTATTGCATGCACCTCTTCTTCTAGAATTGATAATGATATTTATTTGTTAAAGAAGAGTGTGGATTGTTTGGGCTCCACTTTGAGCCATTGTGCCATGAACCATACACGCTTGGAATCTATGTTTCGAAAGAAACAAGTTCCATCTTTGCATGCACACCATACACGGCATACACATGCTTCTCACAGACACTCCCATAACACGATGTATGCTCATGTGTACACTTGTACACATTGTGGACGTAAGGGCCACCTTGCTAAATTTTGCTATGATAAGTTACATGATTCAAATTTAGCAAATAAATTTGTTTGGGTTAGGAAAGGTTCTAACCCTCATGGACCCAAAAGAGTGTGGGTACCAAAGACCACTCCTATTGTATTTGATGTAGGTGTGGGCTCTCGCACGGGTCGATCCACAGGGAAGGATGCGAAGCAAGCGTTTCGGACGATTTCTCTGTATTACACTTAGAACAAAACAAAAGAGAGAGATTGATTAGATTTAGATGATTTGAGATATGTAGTTCACTAATCTTCTACCACAACCCATAGAGTAAGTCTCAAAGAGTGAATATCATCTTGAAACAAGTAACATCTATCCTAGGTTATTAATGAAAGTTCAAGCAAGATAAACGATATTAGAATCCTAACTAGTGTGCACTAATAAAAATTCAACAGTTGTTCATCCTAACTTCTAAGTATAGCATGAGAGAAGTCTTAACTTAAAGTTATGCTATCAAAGTTCTTAAGTATGAATTTATGAAGAATCGTTTAGAAGTGTATCCTAGATTAGAAAAACCTAACTATCAATTAATCTTCAAAACTATTTTAATCCTAGGGTTTCTAAAAGTGATATCAATCAATTCACTTTCTCAACTACACTAGGGTTGTTTAAGAGATTAGCAAGCCACAAATTAAATTTAGTTATTCATTACCCTTTTTTTATTTTCAATTTTTGTTTAATGTGAAAAATTGTGTGAAAGAGAGAAGAAGACAAATACTAGATCTTAGCAAAAAACAAAATTTAAATGACAAAATTTAATAACAAAGAAGAAAAGGTAACCTTTATTTGAATGTCACTTCTAAATACAGCGCTCCTCTCCTTCTCCAAAATATGCTAAAAACGAAATTACAAGAATTTTGAAAAGAGAAAATCTAAAGAAAAATCCTAAGTTCCCGTCTCTGGATGCCCCCTCTCTGTTACTCTGCAGGGGTATTTATAGGAGATGGAAGAAGTAGAGTCCCGGTACAACTCTCCCGCGAAAACTGGTACCCATCCTCATCCATAGGGCCGCGGAAACGCGGCTATGGCCGCGTTTCCGCGGCTATAGCTTAGCCTCTAGCCATCCGTTTTCTCGCGTGGCCTCCTCTGGTCCGTCCATCTGGGTATAGCCTTCTGGATTCTGCATACGGCCTCTTTATTTTAAAAATTCGAGATAACTTGGGAAGCAAGTTATCCTAAATCCAAATATTTTAAAACGATTTTTTTATCTTTGCACTCTTCTCCTTTTATCTTTAGCCTTGTCCTGCAAGCAACTAGGGTTGAGTAGAAGTCCATCCTTTTCCTCTTCTTTAACAATTAGGAGTTCTATCTTATCCTCCCTTTTCCTCCCTTAGATTTTAAATAAAGAGTTTAAAAATCCAAGTTTAGATTAGGTTAGATAATGTAGAAGCTTCTAAATTACTACAACTTTTGCACATGGGCTTTTTAGCTCTGGGCTTCATTCAGGCTTTATTTCTTTATTTTTTTAATTACTCAAGGCCTGCACACATTAAATAACAAAACTTTAGTAATAGTGCATAATTAAAAGAATAAATAGGAAAACATGATAGTAAATGTAGTGATAAATATGCATTTTTTACTACCTATCACATGACGTGAGAGTTATAGTGCCTTGAGGTGGATGTGTTCCGAGCTAAAAGAGGACTATTTGGATGCATCACTTTCAAGGAGAGTTTGGTGGGAGGACTACCTTGTTTTGGAGACTTGGAGAGTTGCCTTCTTGGTTTTGGTAACAATCTCTTACTCCCATTATGTCTGCATGCTTATTAAATCATTCATTTGTAGCATGTCTTGTTTTAATGTTCATTATGCCATTTGTCATGATATTTAGATTAGTGATATACATGATTAGTATTTGAGACACCCATGTTTATATGGATTTATATTTTGTGTACTCACATTTGTTAGCTAATATGTATATCATGGATCTAATGCATGTGTATTTACATGATGATCATACATATTTTGTTTTGATTTCTATGCTCCGTGTTTTGATTACTAGTTTAGATGTTAGTTTTCATTAAAACTTGGATATATACTGGTACAACTAGTGAGTCACAAATAGATTATTATATGTTTGTGCTTGAACACTCATTTGTACTCATTAGATGTACTAGTATAGTCTAGTTTTGATGATTCAAATATTTTGACTTATATTCCCATTTTGTACATATTTTTCATGTTTATGTTTAAACTTCATGTATATGTATGTCTTGTCTAAACTATTAGTTATACATATACGTCCTTGAGCCACTTGCCTTCATGCATATACTTTTGTGGACTCTTTCATGTTTGGATATGTATGTATACTTTAGTTTGTACAAGACATACATATGCCTTGAAGATTAAATTGTTTTGATGATTTTTCATGTTTTAAGGAATTTCATATCTTGAGCTTATTGCCTATTTCCATGACATGTTTCACATAACACTTGTACACTCATATTATTTGTTATTTTCTCATGATTTTATTTTTATGAGTATGATATATGCCTATATAGATTTTGAGTGTTTGGTGGTCATGTGATCTACATGTTTTTTATGAAATATATTTTTGTTTTATTCCTTACTTGAAGGATTTCGTACTAGTTTTTACAAAATTTTCATATAACTAGTTCGTATTCTTCATATGGTAGAGTTTTCAAACATACTATATTTTCAAACTTATTTTTGAAAACCCCTACCCATTTAAGGGCGGTTGGTTGGGCGACCATGCCTTGTATGTTCATTATTGAAAATCCATTTAAAACATGTGCATGAAATGAGTGGTGGGAAATATGAGTTATACACTTGATCATATTTTAGTTTCAATTGGTATCATTGAATTTTTATTTTCAATTGGTATCAATATTGACATTCTTTTGTATACTCATATATGTTTTTATATATGTATGCCTACACTTCAAATAGTATCAATTTCGATTGGTATTTATCTTTTCATACATATGTATGTGTTTTATTTGTGCTTACTATATCTCTATATCTTTGAGCACAAATTTTAGTTATGCTAAGCTTGATTTCTTAAATACCTATTATATTTCAATTGATTATTTTTCAATTGGTATCCTATACAAGCTTATGCATATTTTCTATTGATTTTTCATAAAGAGGGAGAAAATTCATGCTTTACATTTCAATTGGTATTTATATTTCAATTGGTTTTGTTATTTTACTCCCACACTTTATGATTGAAAAATTAATATTGACTTTAATTTGGTATCATATGCTTCCTATGAAAAATATCTTCAGTTGGTTTATGTTTTTCAAATTGGTATCAAAAAGTGCAATATATTTCAATTGGTATCAAAATGTTAGTTTGAATTCCAATATGTTATTTACTTTCAATTGGTATTCCTCAAATTTTTGATTGGTTTGCCTATTTGTTTATTCTCAATTGGTATCATGATGGACTTAATTGATATATTTTTTAATTGGTATCATAATATTGTGTTTTGATTTCACCCCTTTTAAGTATTTTCTGTTTCGGACAAAAAGGGGGGAGAACATTGTTTTATTGTTTTCTTTGACCCCTTTGTTAATAATTGACAAAAAGGGGGAGAAGTATTTGGGTTTATATGCATGATTATATGCATGTTCATTGTTTATATTATTGATTATCTTCCCAATTGGTATCAAGAGATTCTATTGATTATCTTTCATTTGGTATCAAGAATTTTTTATTTGATTATCTTTCATTTGGTATCAAGAATTTTTTATTTTGATTGGTATCAAGATCTTTTATTGATAAAGTTTTTATTTGATTGGTATCAAGAGCTTTAATTGCTTTTATTGATAAAGTTTTCAAATTAAAATTTTTATTGGTATCAAGAGCAATTAATTAAGAACATGTTTATTTTAAAAAGAAAAAAGAATTTATTTTAAAAAGTTTGGTATCAAGAACATGTTCATTTCATTATTTTATGCATGTCTATGCATATTCATGTTTAACATTTATTGCATATATTTATTGTTTATTACTATGCATGAGTTAAGGGGGAGCTTCCTTGAAGCTTAACTTTAATCCATGCATATATAACTCTATGAGTTTTATCATCATCAAAAAGGGGGAGATTGTTGGCCCAGAGGCCTTCCACTCTAGTTTTGATGATGATTAACTCATGTAGTTATAGTTTACTAATAATCTTGTGATGTTTAGCTTCAGATACTTAACCAAGATATTAGTAGGTGATTAGCTTCAACAAAGGTATTTTGGAGCTGTCACTGGTGATTCAAGAGCCCGAGCGTCAAAGTTCATATCTAGCACTCGTTGGAGTCAAGCTCGGTGGATCACGTTTGGATCGAGTCGACTTGGAGATGGCGCTCTACAAGAAGACTTCGGTACATTGTTTAGTATAGTTTGTTTAGATCCATTTGTAAAGATTAGATAGTGTGGTATGCTCAAGTTCACAACACACACACTTATTTAAGTTTCATGTTTTGGTTTTCGATTTTTGGTTTAACCGATCTTAGTTTTCATGAATAGATAGAATCAACAAGTTTACATGGTTTAATGTATATTAGATTTGTTCTATATACATCTATGCTTCAACTATTTATACAAACTTAATTTGATAATCTATTTCATAAGTTTAGGTTTTGTATTTTAACAAAACTTGTTTTTGAATTTAAAGTCGAAAACATTGATATATATCTATTTCATGTATATTGGATTATATCCATATACAACATGCTTCAAGTTGTTTCAATATCATGTTTTTGTATTTGGATGAGTTTTGGACAAAACGATGTTTCAATTCAAAAATCCTAGTTTTGAAAAATACGGATTTTGGTTTTCGGCAAAATTTCCATAACACAAAAATGGTTCAAATAATTTGAAATATGTGTTGAATTTTTTCACACATGTTTATATGTAAAAGTATTATACTGAAACTATTTATGTGGATTTTTAGAGATTTTATGGGATTTATTTGGTAATTAAAAACCTAGTTTTCAAATCCTTTAATTCAGTCTGCCAGGCTCTGGCGGTCGCACGACTGGTCGACCGGACCAGGAGCCGGTCGATCGGACGGTCGACCGGATATGCACAAAACGTGCACAAGGCCATATCAGTTGGCCGGTCGACCGAGCGGTCGACCGACTGATGGCAACCCACTCTCGGGTTCCCGGTCGACTGGGCGGTCGACCGGCCAGAGAGTCGTTGCTCTCTGGTTCAGGGCCCTGTCGACCGGGCGGTCGACCGGCCAGAGAGCCGTTGCTCTCTGGTTCAGGGCCCGGTCGACCGGAAGGCTCAACAGTCACTTTTTTGACCGTTGGCCGGTCGACCGGGCGGTCGACCGTTAGGCCATTTTGGGCCTAGTCAGCAGCCAACGGGCAGAATTTTTATGGGGCCTATTTATACCCCATTTGAGGTTGATTTTTGTGAAGATTTTGAAGAGCAAAAATTCTCCCATTCTTAAGTGTTTTTAAAGCTAGTTTTCAAAAGAGTTTATTGGTTTTTAAAGATCATTCTTTATTTGTTTTCAAGAGTTGAAA
The DNA here is from genome assembly GCA_038442645.1 of Agave tequilana. Lineage (NCBI taxonomy): Eukaryota > Viridiplantae > Streptophyta > Magnoliopsida > Asparagales > Asparagaceae > Agave > Agave tequilana. The sequence continues at coordinate 54,544 of JAVJIF010010147.1, read as the reverse complement.
AAATCAAAGAAAAATATAGATTTGGGATATTTGCTTTGTTCTTCATTTCTATCATATACTAAGTTGTTTTCCCAAGTATTTTTCCTTGTGATTTGTGTTGGCCCAAAGGCCTTCCACTCTAGTTTTGATGATGATTAACTCATGTAGTTATGTGTACTAATAATCTTGTGATTTTAGTTTCAGATCATTAATCAAGATATTAGTTGGTAATTAGCTTCAACAAGATAGTTTGGAAGCTTTCACATGGTGATTCAAGAGCCCGGACGTCAAAGATGATATCTAGCACTCATTGGAGTCAAGCTCGGTGAATCAAGTTTTGGATCGAGTCGGCTTGGAGATTGCGCTCTACAAGAAGACATCGGTACCATAGTTTAGCTTTGTGTTTAGATCCAAATTGTAAAGATTAGAATAGTATGATAAGCTCAAGTTCACAACACACACACACGTTTGATGTTTTGATTTTCGGTTTTTTCCGTTTTGGTTTAACCGATTTTGGTTTCATGAATAGATATATCAAAACAAGTTTACATGGTTTAATGTATATTAGATTTGTTCTATATACATGCATGCTTCAACTATTTAAACAAACTTAGCTTGATAGTCTATTTCATGTGTTTTAGGTTTTGTGTTTTAACAAAACTTATTTTTAGAATTAAAGACAAAAACTATGATATATATTTGTTTCTTGTATATTGGATTTCTATCCATATGCAACATGCTTCAAAGGTTTAAATATCATGTTTTTGTAGTTGGATAAGTTTTGGACAAAATGTATTTTCTATTGAAAAATATAAGTTTGATAAAATACAAGTTTTGGTATTTGGTAAAAATGATATGACACAAAAATAGTTCGAATTGCATGATATTTGAGTTGAAATCTTTATCACATGTTTATATATCAATGTAAAATGAGAAAACTATTTTTGTGGATTTTTGGAGATTTTATGGAAATTTATTGGATAATGAATAATATGTTTTTGCTGAACAGAATAGCCTCTGCCAGGCTAGGTCGGTCGACCGGACGGTCGACCGTACCAAGTAGCCGGTCGACCGTAGCGGTCGACCGACGTGCACGGATACGTGCACGCTGGCTGCCTATTAGGCCGGCCGACCGCACGGTCGACCGACTGCATGCAGGCTAGTCTCTGTTTATTTCGGTCAACCGGGCGGTCGACCGGTATCTGGCAACGGTCAGAATTTGACCGTTGGACGGTCGACCGGCCGGTCGACCGGTAGTTTATTTTTGACAGTTTCTGCTGCCAACGGCTATATTTTTCTGGGGTCTATAAATACCCCATTGGAAAGAGGTTTTCTCTAAGATTTTTTATGCGAATTTTTCCTTACTCTCTGGTGTTTTCACAGCAATCAAAAGAAGTTTTTGAACTTAAATTGAACAATCTATTTGGTATTTTTGCTAGGGTTTGGAATATCAAAGAAAAGGGTTTTTGAGAAAAGAGTCTTGATTCAACTTCTCTATCTTAGTTTCAGTTTTTCCCAAGGATTTTTCTTTGTGATTTTGATTTCCATTCCATTGGTTTTCTCCACACTTGAGCTAAAATCTACTATCTCATTCTATAGGATCTTTGTGTGAGAGAAAGAATTGTTTGTGGTTGTTTCTTAGACCACCAAGTTGAAAACCCAATCTTTGCTTGGCTTTGTGCATTTGGGTTGTATCCCTCAAGTTGTGAGGTAATCCTTGTAAGCTTTGTGCTAATCCCTCAAGTTGTGAGGTGATTGTTTGTTGGCTTGGAGTTGTGCCTCAAGGAGGAGGTTGTGTTTGTAAGGAGAGGAGTTGGGTACTCCTTGTATTGGGATTGCCCCAAATCCTCGGTGGAGGTTCCTTTGTGGGAGTCCTTTGTGGACAAGCTAGTGAACTTAAAATCCTTCTGTGTGAAGGCGGGGATGTAGAGCTGGGTGCTCGAACCTCGAAACATATCTTGTTGTTTGCGCTTGATCCCTTGACTCTTACTCTATCTCTCTCTCTCTCTCTCTCTCTCTTTACTTTGTGCTTATTGCTATATCATATACTTGCTTGGTTGTGTGCATCTCTTGTTGTAATTGTAATTAGTTTTTAAATTCCGCATTTAGTTCATAGATTAGCATAATCACATATTCACCCCCCTCTAGGTGATTTCAATTGGTATCAGAGCCTACGCTCCTAATATTTAGGTTTAACCACCTAGGAGTGAGATCTTGGTTTGCTAATCTTCATTTGCATTGTTCATTTGCACACATATAGTTGCACTCATGGGTAGCCCTCCTATGTTTGACCATTTTAGACTTGATGTTTGGAAGGCCAATATGAGTAGTCATTTAAAAAGCTTAGGACATCTAGTTTATCAAGCCTCTACTCAAGAATCATTCCCTAACAGTAGCAAACATAAAAAGGCTAATGCATTAGCACTTAGAGCATCTCTTAATGAACATCTTTTACCGGTGTTTGATTGTTATGACTCGGCTTTTGCAGTTTGGAGCATATTAACTTCTCCCGAGCTTCTAAGGATTATCAACAAGTTGAGAAGATCTATGAGAGAAAAGTCCGAAGAGCATTGCTTCATGGTCCAAGGGAATAACTCCCTTGAGGTACAATCGGACACTCAATTAGATGATAGCTCTAGTTCCTATTGCTATGGATGTTTAGAAGTTCAATCTTTAAATTTGGAACTTGCTCAAAAGCTTGAAAATTTCTTGGAAAAACACAATCTTTTGAAAGAGGACAACCTTGTTTTGAAAAATGAATTAAAGGATTTGTGTTCTAATTTTGAATTGATTTTGTAAGAAAAGGAAGAGATTGCAAGTGAAAGTAACTCACTTAAATCTCAACTTGAACTTGTTTTAAAGGAAAATGAATTTTTGGAAAGCAAAAATGATTGTGATGATGTTGTGAAAAACAATGAAGTTTTATCTTCTAAATTGGATTTTATTTTAAAAGATAACCTTGTTTTGAAAAATAAAATTGATTCAATTACAGAAGAATTGGATTTAGTTTTAAAGAAAAATGAATCTTTGAAAATTGAAATTGATTCTCATGTGTGCCATGCTAGTATAGCTTCTTCGTCTTCTTGCACACCTATTGCATGCTCCACTTTATCTTCCACTATTGAAAATGATATAAATATTTTGAAGAAAAGTGTTGAATGTTTGGGCTCCACTTTGAGCCAATGCACATTGAATCATACACGTTTGGAAACCTTAGTTCGCAAGAAACAAGGTCCATCTTTGCATGCACACCCTACACGGCATACACATGCTTTCCACGGTCATCACCATCACACGTATGCTCATGTGTACACATGTACACATTGTGGCCGAAAAGGCCATCTTGCTAGATTTTGTTATGATCGTATTTATCATGAAAATTTAGCAACTAATCTTGTTTGGGTTAGAAAGGATACTAACCTCCGTGGACCCAAAAGGAAATGGGTACCAAAGACCACCTCTATGCTTTTTGATGTAGTGGGAGCTCTCGCATAACGTGAGAGTGTTGGTGCCTTGGAGTGGATGCGTTCCGTGCCTAAAGAAAACATTTTGGATGCATCACTTTCAAGGGGAGTTTGGTGGGAGAACCACCTTGGTTTGGAGAACTAGAGAAGTGCCCTTCATCGGTTTTGGTATCATTCTCTAACTCCTATTTTTATTTGCATGCTTTTCATGTTTATCTATTTATAGCATGTCATGTTTATTGTTCATTATGCCTATGCCATGCTTATTAGATTAGTGTCGTACATGTTTAGTTACTTGAGACACCCATGTTTTATATGGATCTACATTTAGTGTTCTCACCTTGTTTAAACTAATATGTATGCCCTAGATCTAATGCACATGCATATACATAATGATCATATGAATGTTTATGATGTTTTGTTTAGTATGTTGAATTCCATGATTATTAGATCTTTGACATGCATGTATAGCTTTCGAGATCACCCATGTTTAGATAGACTCATTTGTTGTGTTCTCACCATTATTTGGCTATTATGTATATCAATGATTCTAATAGCATGTGGATTTACTTCATGATCATTTTTATGCTTATCATGTTGATTTTTGACCCGTCTTATGCTTCATGATTTGAATATACGTTTAGATGTTAGTTTTCATTAAGACTAGAATTTATACTTGTACATATAGTGGGACACAAATAAATCTTTATATATGTTTGTGCTTGAATGCCTATTTGTACCCATTAGATGTGCTAGTATAGTCTAATTTTGATGATTCATGCATTTTAACCTATATTCTCATTTTGGATATGTTTCTATGATCATGTGTTTTAACCTCTTGTATATGTCTATCATGTCCAAACTATTAGATATACATATACATCCTTGAGCCACGTGCCTTCATGCATATACTTTTGTGGACTCATTATGTTTAGGATATGTATGTATACTCTAGTTTGTACATGACATACATATGCCTTGAAGTTTAAATCGTTTTGATGATTTCAATCGTTTTGAAGTTTTTGATGATTTCAATTGGTGATTTTCACGATTTTCATATTTTTAGATAATTTCAATTGGAAATAAAAATTTAGTTTTTCATGTTTTCATGTCTTTAAGGAATTTCACATGGGCTTAATTAAATATTTTCATGTTGATATGTGTCACATAACACTTGTTCACTCACTTTGTTAGTTTACTCATGATTTGTTTTCATGAGACTATGATATGTGCTTTATGGAATTTGAGTGTTTAGTGATCATGTGATTTACATGTGTTTCATGAAAAACATTTTGTTTTATTCCTTGCTTGAAGAATTTCGTTCTAGTTTAAAAAGTTTTTCCTATAACTAGTTCGTATTCTTCACTATGGTAGAGATTTTCAAACATACTACATTTTCAAACTTAATTTTGAAAACCCCTACCTTCAACGGGCGGTTGGATGGGCGATCATGCTCATGTATGCTTTATAGTGAAAATCATTTTAAACTTGATCATGAATGGGAGGATAGGAATATGAGATATACACTTGATCTTTTTGATTGTTTCAATTGGTATCATTGGATTCTTTCAATTGGTATCAATATTGACTTTTTGTATACTCATATATTTGTATGTATGTATGCTTTCATTTCAAATAGTATCAATTTCAATTGGTATCTAACTTTTCATACATATATGTGTTTTAGTTGTGCCTACTATATTTTTATATCCTAGAGCACAAATTTTGTTTATGCTAAGGCTTGAGCTTCAACTTTGTTTCAATTGATTTAGCTTTCAATTGGTATCTTAATTCGAGCCTATGCATAGTTTTAATTGGTATTTCATAAAGGGGGAGAAAATCTTGTATTTCATCTTTCAATTGGTATTTTGTATTCCACTCCCTTGCTTTATGATAGAAAATTAAAATTTCAATTGGCATCTTATGTTTTAAAGAATAATATTTCATTTGGTATTAAGATTTATGTTTAAAAATTCAAAATTTTGTAATGTTTAATTTCAATTGATTCCAAGATTGTTTATTCACATTTGATATGTTATTTGTTTACTTATCAATTGATTTCAAGACTTTTGTTTTTCAATTGGTATGGTTTCATGTTTAATTGGTATCAAGATGCACTTCATTGACATTTTTTTTTAATTGGTATCATATTTGTTTTTAGACAATAAGGGGGAGAACATCCCTTTATTGATTCTTTGTTTTAAATAAAAAGGAGAAGAATATGTTTTTATTTGTTTTATTTTTAACCCCTTTGTTGATGATTGACAAAAAGGGGGAGAAGAATTTGTTTGTATGCATGGTTTATGTTTTTATTAAGTACAATTAGTATCAGAAGCATTATTTAAAGAACATGTTTATTTTAGTTTATTTTTGGTATTAAGAGCTTGTAAAAGAGATCATTAGTTTTTGTTTGCATATATTAAGTTTAATTGGTTTCTAGAACATGTTTATTTGTTTTTGAAAATTTCATTGGTATTCTTTGGTATCTAGAGCCTTTCATTGTTTTATGCATATCTATGCATATTTCATGTTTAGTATTCATTGCATATATTTGTTGTTTATTCTTATGCATGAGTTAAGAAAGAGCTTCTTTGAAGCTTAACTTTAATCCATGCATATATAACTCCATGAGTTTTGTCATCATCAAAAAGGGAGAGATTGTTGGCCCAAAGGCCTTCCACTCTAATTTTGATGATGATTAACTCATGTAGTTATGTGTACTAATAATCTTGTGATTTTAGTTTCAGATCATTAATCAAGATATTAGTTGGTAATTAGCTTCAACAATATGGTTTGGAAGCTTTCACATGGTGATTCAAGAGGCCGGACGTCAAAGATGATATCTAGCACTCATTGGAGTCAAGCTCGGTGAATCAAGTTTTGGATCGAGTCGGCTTGGAGATTGCGCTCTACAAGAAGACATCGGTACCATAGTTTAGCTTTGTGTTTAGATCCAAATTGTAAAGATTAGAATAGTATGATAAGCTCAAGTTCACAACACACACACACACACACGTTTGATGTTTTGATTTTCAGTTTTTCCGTTTTGGTTTAACCGATCTTGGTTTCATGAATAGATATATCAAAACAAGTTTACATGGTTTAATGTATATTAGATTTGTTCTATATACATGCATGCTTCAACTATTTAAACAAACTTAGCTTGATAGTCTATTTCATGTGTTTTAGGTTTTGTGTTTTAACAAAACTTATTTTTGGAATTAAAGACAAAAACTATGATATATATTTGTTTCTTGTATATTGGATTTCTATCCATATGCAACATGCTTCAAAGTGTTTAAATATCATGTTTTTGTAGTTGGATAAGTTTTGGACAAAATGTATTTTCTATTGAAAAATACAAGTTTGATAAAATACAAGTTTTGGTATTTGGTAAAAATGATATGACACAAAAATAGTTCAAATTGCATGATATTTGAGTTGAAATCTTTATCACATATTTATATATCAATGTAAAATGAGAAAACTATTTTTGTGGATTTTTGGAGATTTTATGGAAATTTATTGGATAATGAATAATATGTTTTTGCTGAACAGAATAGCCTCTACCAGGCTAGGTCGGTCGACCGGACGGTCGACCGCACCAAGTAGCCGGTCGACCGTAGCGGTCGACCGACGTGCGCGGATACGTGCACACTGGCTGCCTATTAGGCCGGCCGACCGCACGGTCGACCGACTACATGCAGGCTAGTCTCTGTTTGTTTCGGTCGACCGGGCGGTCGATCGGTAGATGGCAACGGTCAGAATTTGACCGTTGGACGGTCGACCGGCCGGTCGACCGGTAGTTTATTTTTGGCAGTTTCTGCTGCCAACGGCTATATTTTTTTGGGGTCTATAAATACCCCATTGGAAAGAGGTTTTTCTCTAAGATTTTTTGTGCGAATTTTTCCTTACTCTCTGGTGTTTTCACAGCAATCAAAAGAAGTTTTTGAACTTAAATTGAACAATCTATTTGGTATTTTTGCGAGGGTTTGGAATATCAAAGAAAAGGGTTTTTGGGAAAAGAGTCTTGATTCAACTCTCTATCTTGGTTTCAGTTTTTTCCAAGGATTTTTCTTTGTGATTTTGATTTCCATTCCATTGGTTTTCTCCACACTTGAGCTAAAATCTACTATCTAATTCTATAGGATCTTTGTGTGAGAGAAAGAATTGTTTGTGGTTGTTTCTTAGACCACCAAGTTTAAAACCCAATCTTTGCTTGGCTTTGTGCATTTGGGTTGTATCCCTCAAGTTGTGAGGTGATCCTTGTAAGCTTTGTGCTAATCCCTCAAGTTGTGAGGTGATTGTTTGTTGGCTTAGAGTTGTGCCTCAAGGAGGAGGTTGTGTTTGTAAGGAGAGGAGTTGGGTACTCCTTGTATTGTGATTGCCCCAAATCCTCGGTGGAGGTTCCCTTTTGTGGGAGTCCTTTGTGGACAAACTAGTGGACTTAAAATCCTTCTATGTGAAGGTGGGGATGTAGAGCTGGGTGCTCGAATCTCGAAACATATCTTGTTGTTTGCGCTTGATCCCTTGACTCTTACTCTATCTCTCTCTCTCTCTTTACTTTGTGCTTATTGCTATATCATATACTTGCTTGGTTGTGTGCATCTCTTGTTGTAATTGTAATTAGTTTTTAAATTCCGCATTTAGTTCATAGACTAGCATAATCACCTATTCACCCCCCCTCTAGGTGATTTCAATTTGTTTTCCAACATCTTGATTTTCCACACTTGAGCTATATCTCCTATCCTATATATTAGGATCTTTGTTTTGTGGGAATAGAAGTTGTTTGTGGTTGAGATAGACCACTTAGATTGTAACCCTCCTTACTTGTGTTATCCCTCTTGTGTAGAGGTTAATTTTGGAGTGGTGGTTGGCTCCCTCTAGTGAGAGGTGGAGATTGTGTTTGGCTCCCTCTAGTGAGAGGTGGAGTTTGTGTTGGAATCCCTCAAGTGTGAGGTGATAGATTTGTATTGGCTAAGTGCCTACCCCTCTTATGTGAGGTGGTATTTGTGTTGGTTGTGCATTGCCTCTAAGTGTAGAGGTTGTATTCGGTTTGAGAGAGGAGTTGTGTACTCCCGATTGTATTTGTCCCAAATCCTCAGTGGAGGTTCCCTGTGTGGGAGATCCTGTGTGGACAAGTTAGTGGATTGGAAATCCTTCTGTGTGAAGGCGGGGACGTAGAGCTGTGTGCGCGAACCTCGAAACAAATCTCGGTGTTTGCGTTTGATCCATTGACTCTTCTCACTTTCTCTCATTTACTTTGAGCATTGCATCATATTGCCATATCATATATGCTTGTGTTGTTTGTGTGTGCCTCACTTGTGTATAACCACGAGAGCTTCATATAGCACCTTAACTCTTATTCAGAGGAATCAAGAGGAGTTAGTCCAGAGCCCTTCACCGGGAATTCGGCTACACTCATTGGTTACACTAAGTATGTTGCAAATTAGTTTTTAATTCCGCATTAATTGACCATTAGATTAGCCTATCACCTATTCACCCCCCTCTAGGTGATTTCACAAAGGAGAGACCAAATATCACACGTTCCTAACATTATTACTGTTTGGTTGCTTTATGTTATTCATCCGATTCATATGCTTAGGTATGTGCTACCGGTACACATACATCCACTTATGAATAAGATGAGTTATTATTTGGAAACTGACAAATCTGATGGCTCATATTTATAGTGGGTCCCGCCTCTGTCCGGGACTAGCTCAGGAGTACAGGCTACTTCTTCCGGGGACTTATCATTACGCGCCCCACACAACACTTCAGATTCTGGCTACTGCTTTTGGGGACTTATCATTGCACGCCCCACACGACACTTCAGAAATATCACCATTATAAATATGACATCATACTGGTTTCCATCAGGTTCCCCCCCAGTGTAAGTTGAGTATTTTTATTATACGTATTTGAATTGCCCAAAGATAATATTCACAAGTGTATACAATATAACCATGATTATCCAACTACGAAAATTAACAGGAGTATAATATCAGGAGTATAATATTAGGATTCACCCTTTTTTAGGGTTCAGGAATACATGAGTTCCGGAGTACAGGAGTTCAAGAGTACAGAAGCTCGGAGTACCAAATATCTAGTAACAGTATAATAATCATGCCAAGCCCCCGTAAAAGTAATAGTCATGAATATGCAATATAATACAGGTGCCACAATATCAGGTCAAGTGTGCCAATACCGGGTGATAGCATGTCAAGTGTCAAGTGTTATTATATCAGGTGTCAGATATTAGGCGATAAGTATAGCATGGCAAGTACCGGTGTCAGATATCAAGTTATAAGTATAGCATGGCAAGTACTAGTATCAGATATCTAATAATAAATATAGCATGGCAAGTACCGGTGTATACATATCAGGGTCAGGTAACTAATATATCGGTGAGAGTCGCAACATCAAATACTAAGTATCAACCGGTCACGTAACATGGTATAGGAGAACGACATAAATATTTCAAACTCTACACAACCATTTTTATAATAATAAATTTATCTTTTAATTAGCTATGCGAAGTCGAGTAAAGCGGGAGCAGATCTTGACATACCCGGTATAATACCGGTGCGACAAAGTATAATAACAGCCGGAGGCTATTTATAAAGCATGATAATTTTATAAATCATTTATATGACATATACCAACTTGCATAAAGTGACATCATATATTAAAAGCCAGATAATAATTATTAAACATGAAATGATGGTAATAAAGTAAGAAATGTACTCGCCTAAAACCGGGCGCAATACCGAGTAAAAGTCCGAGAAATCCACTAATACGAGCGAGAAAGCTACTAGCCTATACTATATATATAAATAAATATATATAAATAATAATTATTATAAATATATTAGAGAGGGAATGAGAGAGGAGAGAGAGAGGAGAGAGAAAGTTGTAGGAAGGAGAGAGAGAAAATAAGGTATTTTTAAAAGGAAAAATAGGAATTAAAAGGGAAGGGATATGAGTGTAATTATAGGAAAATAAATAAGGGGTTAAGGAGGGGGTATTTAGGGAGTTGGAAAGTGGTTATATTTAGGAAAGAATAAAGAAAGAAGAAAAGAAAAGAAAAGAAAGAAGAAAGAAAGAAAAAAGAAGAAGGAGGGGGAGACGGTCGGCGGCCAGCCGCTGCCGACGGCCTGGGCGATGCCGCCGACGCCTGAGGGCGGCCGGCGAGGAGGGGGCGGCGGCCTGGGCCCGGGGGAGAGTTTGGTTTTGTTGTTGTTGGGTGTTGTTGGTGGAGGTGGTAGTTGGTGGTGGTGGTTGTGGTGGTTGTTGGAGGTGGTAGGGAGTTAGAGGAGGAGGAGGAGGTGATGATGGGGTGGTGGGAGTGGTGGATTTGATGGAGATGGTGGTGAATTTTGGAGGAGGAAGGGAGGTGGTGGTGGTGGGTTTTGGTGAAATTGGAGATGGTGGGGAGTTGGTGGAGGTTGAAAGAGGTGGTGGAGTGGAGAGGGGGTGTGGGGGAATGGTTGGCCGGCCTAGGGGCGACCGGCGGCGGCGGTGATGGTGGAGGCGGCGTGGTGAAGTTGAAGGGAGTTGGGTTTAGTTTGAAGGAGATGGAATAACGAAATTAGAAGGGAAGGGAAGGAAGGGTTTAAATGGAGGAGGAGAAAATGTGATGATGAAAGGGATTGGGGGGGAGATGGGCTGCTCAGCCCATCATGCCCTGCTCTTGGCTGCGGCTGCTGGAGTGGGTGCACAGGGCATGGAGGTGGAGTGTGGGGGAAGAAAAGAAAAGAAGAAAAAGAAAGAAAAATAAGGAAAAAGGAAGGAAAAATAAGGGAAAAGAAAAGAAAATAATAAAAAAATTTATTATTTTCTAATTAATTTATTATAATATCTGAGAGTATAAAATAGGGGAGTAAAGAAGGAAAAAGCAAGAAAAGAGAACGTCGGTAAATAATATTATTATTTTAATAGGGTGAAAATTTGACTATTTCAGAAACATTCCAAAAAATTCTTAAAAATAGCAAATATTATTTTAAGATGCCTGATGAAATCAAATTCAAGAAATTCAATGTAGTTTTTCAAATTAAAAATCTTAGAATCTTCCAGCGATACTGGCCGACACCAGAATCGGTGAAATTTTGATAAATTTAGAAAAATCTCAAAAATGTATTTAGGTAGAAAATAAAATTTTAGGAAGTAATGTGAAAGCTGTTTTTTAAAAATTTAATCCCATTTGAAAACTATAAATCCGGGAATCTGTCAGCGATGCCGACCGACTTCGGTTTTGGAGATTTCGTAAAATAATTCTGAAAAATTTCAGAAAATTATGAAAAATCTAAAATATTAGAAAACAGTGTCTGAAACTGAAACCGGTCAATTGGACTACCGAAAAGGTCAAATCAGACAGCAGGCTGGTATCGGGTTCCCGGTCCGGGTCTGGGCTGACTCTAAGGCTGAGAATCCAGATCCGATACCCAAAATTATAAGTAATCACAACTTAAATACAAATACTAGAATAAAATTAAAGCAAAATGGTCAAAGAATTTAGGATACGTATCTGGGTACGTATCCTGGGAACGGGGTACGGGGGTATTACAGTCTTTCTTATTTCATGCTTGCCTTTGAGTTTTGATGATCTAATGTGGACGAAAATGGATCCAATCTTATGGGCTATGTTTTGCTCGTCTCCAACTCAAACCGTCGCCAACAATCTAGGGTTAGACAATCAACTGAAGAGTTAAGTTTTCCTGTGGAATACTTAGCACAAACTTCTTTTCTGTTTAATTTCTTTTAAAAGAAAAACAAAATACACATACTTATCCTATCTTTATTTTCTTTCTACTAACTTTAATTTAGGATTCCTTTCTTTTCTTTTTCAAAACAAAGAAGAACACTTAACCAATTTAGTAAACAAACCGAAACGCTTTTATCGCATCCCTCCCTATGGATTTGGCCCGCTTAGCCACTGGCTATTGCGGTTAAATTGCAAAAGCTAGAAATTCCTTTTACTTTCAAATAACATCCTTCTAAACTCTCTAGCTTTTTCACAATCAAATTTTAGCGTCGTTGCCGGGGAGGGAATGCTATTGTTTTTAATTACTAAGTGGTTAATTTTTCTTTTTATTTTTGTGTGTAAGAGTAGATTACAAGAGTTGGCAACTATACAAGGTACCTCTGCAATTATTACATTTTTATGTTAATTTATTCTGCACACTATTTTTTAATTCAATAGTAACTCGTACATTTAATTGTTTAAAACACGGTTGCATCCTAGGGCAATCGTTTAATTCTGTTTCATTTTAAATTACTGTTAAAGAGTGCTGGAGATAAGGTACGTCTGCATTACATCTAGATTAGAAAACACCTTTGGGTGATTTATAATTTCTTTGAATGATTACTTATTTATTTACGTGCACACGTCGCACGAAAATGAATTAAGGGCAAATCCTATGTCATGACCTCCCTTAACCCACAAACTATCTCCTCACTCACTAACCTATCCTAACTAAAACTGAGTAGACTTTGACCCTAGGGACATTTCAGACTCAATAAGAGATTGACCTAAGAGGAAAGTTGTTAGAAGTTGACTCTTGTCAAATTGATGTTTAAGACCAAGGATTGAGAGGCGAAACCTCGAAGGCTAGTGATTTGGCTTAATTAGACCCGTTACTTTTGCACGGATACCTCTCACTAATCTTGCCCTGACCTCACTGATTAACTTGTGGTCAAATTCTGCAACATACTTCCCGTGGACAGTCTAACCAGTTAGGAGTCATCTAGGTCTAAGATCTACCCTAACATAAGTTAGATTTTTCTTTCTTTCTTTTGTTTGTTTATTTGTTTTGATATTTCTTGTGTGATATGGATTTTTTTAACTATAATTTTTTCAATGCATATAGTAATCCATATTTCACCCCGACCTCTTTTGACTCAGATATTACCAACCCGACATTTCATAACTCTAACCAACCAAGTATGTTGGATTGGTTTTATCCGAATCAACATATGCCCCAACCCCAATATTATGAACAAAATTGAAATAATCATCTTTACTCTTCATCGAGTCAATGTGGATACAATGCCTCCGAGCCATGTTGCCAACCACTTTTCCAACAATCATCTTCATATACTCTTTTTCTCGAACAACTAATAGAAGAACCAATTGACTTGGAAAAGAGTATGGAAGCTTTGCATGAGGCCGAGCGACAATTTCAAAACTTGACGGACTCAATGCCTCAACCAAATTTCTAAATCCAAGATCCTTACTCCATTTTTCATGTCCCACCACAACAAAACGAAGAACCAATTGACTTGAAAAAGAGTGTAAAAGCCTTGATTCAGTCCCAAAATGAATTTATCCAGTCCCAAAATGATTCCTTCAATAGGTTAGGAGTACAAACGAGTCATTTGATCAGCACAGTAAATGATATAAATGAGGAAACTATACACATTTTCGACCATTCTCGATTAATAATGGCAATTGGGACGTGTTAGGCCAAACTCGGCCCGGGCACGGCGGGCCAGGGGCCGGGCCATGCCCGGCTCGGCCCGCCCGACCAACAGGCAGGCGACCCGGCCTAGGCTCCAAATATGGAACACGGGCATTGCGGGTGCCCCGGGACCCGGGCCAGACCCGTGCCGACCCGCCATTTAAAAAAATAAAAAACTTTAAAAACTTTAAAAAACTTAAAAAATCCAAAAAAATCTTAAAAAACAAAAAAACCCATCATATACCCATTAGGGGGTTTTTGCAAAACATCCCCAACGGCTATAATAGCCGTTGGGTGAAGGCGGGTTTTTTGCAAATAAAAATTTGCAAAAAACCCCTCGCAACAGCTCTTAGAGCCGTTGGGCTTGCGCTCGGGCCGGCCCGGCCGCGGCCTGGTCTGGCCAGCCCAATGGCTTTAAGAGCTGTTGGCATGCCGCTCTGGTCTATGCCGGCCCGGACGGGCCAGCCCGGTGGGCTGTGCCAAGCCCGTTCCTGGGCCTAGCATGGCCCACAGGGCCATGGGCCGCCAAAATATGGACCCGGGGCCGGCCTGCTGTGTTGGCCCGGGTCCTGCTTGGGTCGGGCCATGCTCGGGCTACCCAGGGCCGTGCCCGTGCGGATTGCCAGGACGGCCCGACCCAATCGACATCCTTATTCCCGATTGCCCTAGCCCAATAAATAGGAATCGAGAATCATGGTGTCTTAGAGACTTTGACCAAGATTCAATTTCATCATACCAATTTGAACTTGATCAATCCCAAACCTTTGACCAATTGGCAAGTTTTCACTTCAATGAGATTGAACTTGATTGTGAATGTGAATCTGATCTCCAACTTTGTGATTCAGTTTCAATTTCGAATCTATATTGACTCCGATATTCTTACCTGATTTGGACCCAATTCCTGAGCCAACATTGATTCCCGTACTTATAGATCTTGAAATTGAATCACCTATTTTGGATAGTCACATTCCATTGATGGGAAATGAATTTGAATTTAAATTATTTGATTTGGAACCAATTTTTGAACTAAATCTGACTCTTAAATCTAAACTTGATTTAAGTTATATTCCTGAGTCAGTATTGGTTCCCGAATTTTTTATTCTAGAGCCCAAATCAATCACTTCACCAACTCATGTTCCCTTTTTGGACTAGGTATTGACTATGATGACTCTGAGATGATATTTCAAGATTGGTCATATAACCAGGATGCTTTTCATGTTAGGATTTCCATGTTCTTATTCATATTGGGGATCGTAAAACTGTAAATAAGAAAGCGGTCATCAAAGGTGGGTTCCTTGAAACTTCACGTTATTTAGATTGGGTAGAAACACTTGGCCCAATCGACCACCACCAGAACTACCAGTTTGAGGTAACATTTTTCCTTACCTTTCTTCTTTTTCATGCATATATGCATTCATTCATACATTGAGGACAATACATGAGATAGGTGTGGGGGAGGGTTCACTAACAAGCTAACATATAAAAAAAATCTCTATAATTTTTTTCTTAAAAACTTTTTGAAATAGGAAATAATATTTTGATTTATTTTTCTAAGTAATTAAGTTAATTTTTAAGGATTAGAGGAATCATAATTAGGATTTCTTATACTTGGTCAAAATAAGATTATTTGTTTGATTTCTAAGTTTAGGAAGAAAATTGAAAAAGTAATTTAGTCTTTATTTTTACCTTGATGAAATATGCATTCTTAATATACTTACACACTTAGGATTCGAAACAAAGATTCTTGTGCCTTATAAAAAAATAAAAAAATAAAAAATATTATATAAATAAATCAATAAAAATCCTCTGATTAAGTTGGGTAATTGTGCCTCATAAAGCATAAGTATCCACGCCTAAAAGTGGTTTATATTACAAATAAAATCTTTTATTTTGTGACCTTATTTGCTCGAGTCCTTAAGTCCGAGGGGTATTTTCTCACCCGGTCCCTAAGACCATCCGATTTGGGAGTCACTAACCTTAGGCTTGTTACATGGGTGAATTAGAAAACCTAATATGACTAAGGAATATTATCACCATAAAAAAATGAAAAAATATATAAGGCATAAGAGTTAGAGTTGAAGAATTCTTAGTCAAAATATTCACTGTTACAAAGGTGCATATGACTTTGGGTAAAATAATAAACTAGATGAGAAATATAATTTGAATCCTTACCTAAAATTGATAACAAGTTTTTTGCATATAGAGACTAAGCATAAGATGAATAATTTGGTGATCCTAAGACTTATAGATTGCTTGATTTTTGTAAATTGTTTTCAAATATTCTCTCTTTTTTCAAAATAAATTTTCAAAAATACTAACACTTTGTTTTACTTTTTTTTTATAGTGGGTGTAATTCATTGAAAACCCTCATGGGATAAAACTCGTCCTATAGAGGTAACCTAGAGGTTTGACAGCTTGTTGCACGTGCTAAGTGCAACCGTGATTCCTACGAAAGTGAGTTAGCTTAGATTAGTTTAGTTTTTTTTTGCTCGAGGACGAGTAAAAGATAGGTGTGGAGGTGTGATTGTTCACTAATATTGCATATTTATTGTCACATTCTCATATTTAATTTTAATAAAACTCTACTATTTGACCTCTTATTTGTTTATTAGCGTGCATATATCTATTTAAGTGGTAAAGGAGAACAAAAGACCAAAGAGCCCAATTAAATTTAGATTTTAAAGTAGTCCTAATTAAATTCGGGTTTCAAAATCATTTCAAATTCGGATTCAGACTGGACACATTTTAGTATTTTGATCATAAATTTCATTTCAGAAACTCAAATTTGATGATTCAAGATGTTCTAGAAAGAAGACTTCAATAGATACAATTATTATGTTGACTAATGTTTCTAATTTAGTCATTTAATAAGTCATATTTAGCAATCAAAATGCCAGCTAGCTGCATCCCAGATTCTGAGAATATACTTTTTGATAACGCAGCAAGGATGAGTTATCTAATGATGCGTTTCGTTGAGCCACTTTGACTTATCAGATCCCCAGGAGTATTACTATAAATACTCTAGCAGAGTTAAGAGCAGAGAGATATCTCAGAAATACTTTCAGAGATCAAAATTAGGGTTTAGATTAGTTTAGTTTTAGTTTTCTTTTCTGTTTTATTTTCTTTAACCAAGATTGGAGAAGAGATTTATATGTCTAAGAGATAGAATGGAGTCAAGAGTGACAATTGATGTAAATTCCTCCTTTTTCTTATTATTTTTCTATTTAATCAAAAGTTACTTTCATTTTATTTCTTGTGTTATTTTCTTTGTGTTTAATTTTTCTACGACACTTTCTTCTCTCTCGATGTCTCAATCCAAGTGAATCTAATAGCTCTGAATAATCTTACCTTTGTGAGTATCATTGATAGTTCATGATGATAGATTTATTTTTATAGTCTTTCTTATTTCATGATCTACTTTGAGTTTTGATGATCTAATATGGATGGAAACGGATCCAATCTTATGGGCTATGCTTTGCTTACCTCCAACTCAATGTAAACCGTCGCCAATAATCTAGGGTTAGACAATTGACTGAAGAGGTAAGTTCTCTTGTGGAATACTTAGCATGAATTTCTTTTTTTTTTTAATTTCATTTAAAAGAAAATCAAAAATACAAATACTTATCCATTCTATATCTTCTTTCTACTAACTTTAACTTAGGATTCTTTTCTTTTTTTTCTTTTTCAAAATAAAGAAGAACACTTAACTAATTTAGTAAATATATCGAAACGCTTTCATCGCATCCCTCCTTGTGGATTCGACCCGCTTAGCCACTAGCTATTGTGATTAAATTGTGAAAAGGCAGAGATTCCTTTTACTTTCAGATAATATCCTTCTAAACACTCTAGGTTTTTCACAATTAACCTCCTTGACACATGACGGGGCTTCATGCTTAGGATGGCAGATATCTAGTTGGCGTTGGATTCGATGCACCGCTGGGTGACCAGATTAACCCAAGAACTTTTCAGAGGCTACTCCGAAAGTATATTTCTTGGGATTGAGTCAGACCTTGTACATTCAGAGGCGGTCGAATGCCTCGCTTAAGTGTTGCAAGTGGTCGACATACCGGAGGCTCTTCACAAGCATGCCATCAATGTACACCTCCATGGTATGTCCATCTACTCCTTGAAGATCTTGTTGACCATCTGTTGGAAAGTTGCTCTGGCATTCTTCAATCCAAAGGACATCAGCTTGTAGCAATAGATTCCTCGATCAATGATGAACGCCTTCTTGTCTTCATCAGATGGATGCATCTTGATCTGGTTGTATCCTGAGTAAGCGTCCATGGAACTGAGTAGTTCATGACCACCGTTGCATCCACCAGTTGATCAATCCTCGGCAGGGGGAAACTGTCTTTGGGACAGGCCTGGTTGAGATTGGTAAAGTTAATGCAGATTCTCCACTTGCCGCTCTTCTTCTGCACCAGGACTGGGTTGGCGAGCCAATTAGGGTAGTGCGTTTTCCTGATGAAGTTGGCTCGTAGTAACCGATCGACTTCTTCGCTGAGGGCTTGCCACCATCGACGTTCATATTTCTTAGATTTTGCTTGATTGGCTTATTCTTCAGGTCAATTGATAACCAATGGCAGATGATGGATGGATCAGCTCTTGGTATATATGTGGAAGTCCAGATGAACACACCAGGTTGTTAGATAAGAAATCTTTAAACCGTACCTTTTCAACTACCAGAATATTTGCCCCGATACGGAGGGCTCGCTCAGATGCAATGGGTCCACATAAATCATCTTGGCACCTTCAGATGACCGAAGCGTAGGAGTCTACTTCAGGGCCTCTGCCGCTCTGTAATTGCTATTGATCGGCAGGTTGCCTCCGCTTCTTTTCTAGAGGAACGTCTTGGATGGAGGTCACCTTCACATTCTTTGCTGTCCATCTGAACCTTTTCTGGGTGATGACAGCATTGCTTCGGGACATGGACTGGTCCCCTTATGTCTGCGGTCGCCATCGGAGCTGGATACCGCAGAAGCTGGTGATAGCCGGATAAGACGACCTTCATCATATGGATTCAAGGCTGCCCAAGGATCATATTGTAGGGGGACACGATGTCGATTACATCGTGATGGCATTGTATGGGTCAACACAGACTGGAAGTGCGGTAGTGCCAAACAAACGAGTCTTGTTTCCATCAAACCCATGCAGATTCGACTGGGTTTGAGGATAGATTACTGCCCGGACCATCTCCAGAGTATTTTCCATTCTGTCCATAGCGCTCCCATTGAAGATGTTGATACTGCTTCCAGTGTCGACCAGAACTCTGAAGACTCGACAATTTCTAATGTGCATGGTGATGATTAGGGCATCACTATGCGGGAAGTGCACGATGCAGGCATCGGCTTTGAAGAACAAGATAGGCTTTCTCGGGAACGATGGTGGGTCAGTCAGCACCATTGGGTAGATGCTTCGACGATCTTCGTTGATGTAGAGGCCCTCTTTCTCGAGGTGGTGCCCTCTAGTAGGCAAGCACGAAAACGGTATCGACCTCTTGGTAGTTGATGAGGGTACAGTTTGCTAGATTCCTCTGTTGTCGATCTTCAGGGGTCTCCTTCTGTACCTTAACTTTCAAGGGTTGTCTAGGGTTAAGGATGAATTCCTTGAGATACCCTGATTGACAAGTTCTTGGAGCTGCTTTTAGAAGGACTGACAGTCGATTGTACGGTGGCCCATCCGTCATGGAAAGCACAGTAGTCGCCAGCTCCGGGGCCTTCAGGTTGGGGAAAGTGGTCTTGGACACCTCAATCAGGATTGGTCCTGGATGGCGCTGAAGATTCGATAGATGGAGGTCATGAACGGGGTGAAGTTGCCATCGACCCTGTAACGCCCCGATCCCGGCGGGTACGGAGACGTTACTGCGACGTATATACGCAGGTCAGAAATACCCTCACGTATATACGCTAAGCATCAGTACAGGCAAGAATCAGAGTACGGAAGCAAATGGTGCATTATACATTCCAACATATGAGTACAATTACAAAGTTATCACCAGAGGTGACCCAATATTACATGAATATTACATCACTGATATGCGCAATTGCGAGATTACAAAGAGATGTACAAGTATGAACAGTATCAAAGGCACTCACGAGTTTACAAAAGGAAAACTCGAGAGGCGCACAGGGGGCCTGGAAGAATAGAGCTCTGGGCGGTCTGCTGGAGATCCACGCTACCGCTGCGCCACTCTGATCAGCAACTGGGAGAATCCACACGCTCCAAGCTCCATGACCTGGACATGAGGATCCAGGGGAGTCAGATAGAACTCCCCAGGCGAGTGGTGATACGAATGCCAAGTGGTGAGTAAAGTAAGCACACGTGTAACGATAAAACCGAATCATAATCATGCATTGAAAACCGTGTCGTGAGCATAAACATGCAGGAGCTAGTAGACATAGAACAAGTGATGTCAAACAGGAAGTACTCATGGTATGATAAGATAAGAACAGGAGACTGGAGGAATGGAATACGGGTGGTGAAGCAGGGTATGAGCAGCAAATATAATAATAATCATAAAACCGGAAATCCAATATAAAACCCGATAGAAGCAAGCTCGGCAAAGCATACAACAGATCCATGGTTGGTATCTTTTATTATTATTATTATTACTCGTCTTACCCTGATGTCTAGATATGTGAACTAGCGTCCCAGCACACATATATCCACATCCGAGTAAAGCAAGGTTGTTATTGGAAACCAACGGGGGTATCAACGACCTATGTTTACAGTGGGTCCCGTACATGCCCGGGACCACGACCCAGGACGTTCCATCGCTGGTGTATGGAACCGGCCGCAAGGCCTACAGGAGGGTCTTATAGAATGCCCTTATCAAGATGGTGTAAGATCACCTAGAGGGGGGTGAATAGGTGATGGCTAATCTAATGGTCACTTGTGAGCAAATAATGCGGAATTAAAACTAAGATGACCAAATTAAATTTCTTTTAATTAAACACTTATGTATAACTCAAGAGTGTTGCCGAATTCCCCTTGCGAGGCTCTGGACAAGCTCCTCTAGATTCCCCTTGAATGGGTTGAGGTGCCGCGTTGGCTCTCTTGGTTGAATACTAGTGTTATCAAGCAATCCCAAGCAAGTATATCAATTTTAGCACAAGGGAAATATATCTAGCAAGTAAATGATGAAGACAATAATTTAGTGCAAGATATAAAAGAGACAAAGAGAGAGAGAGAGGGATAGAGTAAGCAATCGCAAACACAAGGGTATGTTTCGAGGTTCGAGCACACTTGCTCTACATCCCCGCCTTCGACACACGAAGGGTTTCCACTATGCAAGATCCCAATGGATCTCTCCTCGGTGCCGCACACCTACAAACCCTCGGACTCCCAAGTCCCGTACACACGCAAGCCCCTTAAGCTCGCCGAGGCCGCACCTCGAACCACCAAGAGTTCACAACCGAACTCCAACCACCAACAACGAGCACACTTGCCCGTTTCCTCAAATACAAAGAAAAGATCTCTTTGATGATCACAACACTTGATCACCTAAAGAGCACTCTCACTACAACACACCTATAGGAATATCTAGCAATGGATAGCTCAAGTGTGGTGTGAGAAAATCAAGGAAAGAAAGCTATGGAGGAAAAACTCAAGAATCACTTTAACACTCTCTTGATAAAAACTCTTCCTTTTGATTGGAAGTATTTGCACTTAAATCTTGTGGAGAAACTCTTCTAAAAGTATCAGAAAAACTGCTCAAGAAATCTCCAAAATCTTAACCACAAAACAGTTGACAAGACCCCCTTATATAGGCTGCCAGAAATAGAGCCGTTGGGGTTCTGTCAGAGCTGTCGGTCGACCGCCGGTCGACCGGCCAACGGTCATTTTTCTGACCGTTGCAGCCACCGGTCGACCGGCTCGGTCGACCGACCTCCTGGAGCAGAGGGCATTTCCTCTATCGGTCGACCGGCTCGGTCGACTGATTTTTCCAGAGAGCAAAGCTCTCTTGGTCGGTCGACCGACCCGGTCGACCGGCCACTGTGCTGACAATGTGCACAGGGCTGTGCACATCGGTCGACCGGTCCGGTCGACCGATTTGGCCTGTCAGCCAAACTCCAGGTCAGAAAACAGGATTTAAAAATCTTTTATAAAATCCTAAAAATACATAGAAATTCTACAAAAATAGTTTCACCAATATACTTGAAAGAACAAACATGCTTGCACAAAATCAAGACATGTTATAGATGTTTTGGTCTATTTTTGTAACTTGGAAATATTAGCTCAATAACTAAAATGTATTTTTCCAAAACATGTTTTTCCAAACTTGTTTTTCTAAATCTTCATCAAATACAAAAACAAGATATTTGAGTTCATTTTAAAGCATAGTGTGTATGGATATGATCCACTACACAATCAATAAGAAATATCTATGTTTTTGACATAAAGCACTAATCATGATTTTGGTTTAAAGATATGAACTATGAAATACCAAAATCCAAAATAGTATTTTGTCTCAAAGAAAAATCTTTTTCTACTCTAGAAAATCTTTTTATGAAAGCACTTAAAATCAAGAGTTCTATCAAGAGTGTGTGTGTGTGATATAACTTGAGCAATCCACCAACTATCTATCCTTTACATTTTTACTAAAACAAACAAAACAAATTCTATACCTAGACCCAAGTCTTCAACTTCTTGAAGTCTTCCCTTGAAGGCTTCTCATCTTCTTGACTTGGTCCAAGCTTGATCCAAAAACTCCTTGGATCACCACATGCAAGCTCCAAATCTTGTTCTTTTATCCTTTGTCGAGCTATGCACCTACTAAGATCTTGATCATGAATCTGTCACTAATTAAACACAAGATCATTAGTAACTATAACTACATGAGTTGATCATCATCAAAACTAGGGTGAAGGGCTTTTGGGCCAACAATCTCCCCCTTTTTGATGATGACAAAACTCATGGAGTTATATATGCATGGATTAAAGTAAAGCTTCAAAGAAGCTCCCCCTTAACTCATGCATAACAAATAAATAAAAGATATGGCAATAAAAGCACATGACATGTATGCAATGTAGGAGATGCAATCATATAGATCAAATCATAAATCAAATCTTTTGCTCCTACTTGCAAGACAACATATATGCATAAATACAAATCTTAATACAAATCTTACTCCCCCTTAAGCAAGGAACCAAATACTTCTCCCCCTTAAGTAAGGAAATCATGAAATCATGCATATAAAATCACAAATTCTTCTCCCCCTTTTTGTCAATCATCAACAAAGGGTTCAAAGTAAAAATACATCAAACAAATTTTTCTCCCCCTTTTTGTCAAAAACAAAGAAATCAAGGAGGGGTAAATACAAATCAAGCAATAAAATTTATATGCGATATAAATTCATGAAGAGGAAGACGTTAAGTTAGCTTCCCGACACATATACATTACATGAAAGAGGGATGACAAGCCCTAATTTACATAACGTATAATATGTCATGCATAAGAGGAGATGTGAAGCTCCCCCTACACACGTATATCATGAAAAGAAGAGTTGTCAAGCTCCTCAAATTATAATATACTCAACATGAATCTATATGTAGAAGAGATGTTAAGCTCTCCTTGCATATAGGAAATACAAATCAAAAAAAAATTTTGAATTTTCTTTATAAAATAAATTTTGAATTTTTCTTAATAACAACAAATTTTGAGATATCTTAGAAAGAGATCATATTATAAGATATCAAATAACACAATTTAGCATGGTTCCAATTGTAAAATAATCAAATTTTGAATTTTTGATACCAATTTCAAAACACAATGCATAAGCTTATTATGAAATACCAATTTGAAATCTAATTAAGCTTAGCATCAACAATCTTTGTGCTTTAAAGGAAATACCACTTGTAAAATAAGCACAAATAGATCACATATATGTATGAATAGATATAATTAAAATTTGAAAGCATTCATACATACAATCAAAATATGAATATACACAACATGAAGTCATATTGATACCAATTGAACATATCCAATGATACCAATTGAAAAGTAAGCATAAGTGTATACATCATATAATCTACCATATGAAGAATTCGAACTAGTTAAATGAACTTGTTTAACAACTAGCACGGAATCCTTCAATCAAGGAATAAATCAAAGGTTTTTCATGAAATATGCATAAATCACAAAGCACTAAGACACTCTAATCCATAAAGTCCAAGTTCAAAAGAAGTGAGTGAACTAGTGTTATGTGGAACATGGCATCATGAAAATAGCAATAAAGCTCAATATTCCTTAAAATCATAAATTTTAAAACCTTGAAAATCAAAAAAATTTTTATTAAAAAATGTTTCATAATATATGTATGTTTTGTCAATACAAGAAGCATACATACATATCTCTAACACAATTGAGTCCATATATATAGATTTGCATGAAAGGCAAATGACTCAAGAGGTATCCATGTATATCTTAATGTTTTGGCAAAATAACTATATACATGAAATGAAATCACATGATCATAACATAAATCCAAATGGGAATACAAGTTTAAGAATGTAATGATCATCAACATAAGGCTATACTAGTACATCTAATAGGCACAAATAAGCATTCAACCCAATCATATATAGATTTATTTGTGGTCCATAAGGTGTACAAGTATAAATCCAAGTGTTGACGAATACTAACATCTAAACTAATATTCAATACAATGAAGCATCAAAATTTTGAAATCACAAAAGAATTTATCCATAAAAATAGGATCATGTGCATCAATTGAAGAATAGATAACTAGTTTAAATGGATTTTTGACAAACTAGTTAAAGATCCTTCATAAATATGAAATCATATGTATTTCATGAATAATACTAAATACATAAAAGTTCAAGCACTCATATTCCATAAAGCTCCAAATTATATATTTTCTTAAAGATTGAGTGTTCAAAAGTTATGTAAATAGTATCTACATGAAAATAGTCATTGAAGCCCAAAACGATCATAAGTCAAATTTTTAACAACAAATCATGAAAATCATTTTTCACTAAAATCAACAATTTTCATGGTATATGTATGGTTTATACAAATCTAACAATATGCATACATATCCCAAAAATAAAAGAGTCTATTAAATGTTTGCATGAAGGCAAGAGACTCACGGGTATACATGTATATTTATTAGATTTGAATTAAGCATGCATATACATGAAGTAAATCACAAAAATTGGCAAAACATGTATAAAAGAGAATCATCAAAACTAGATTATACACATGCATAGAGTGGATACAAGTGAGCATGAAGTTCAATCATATATGAGTCAATTGTAATTCACTATGTGTACATGTATAGATACAAGTTTGATATATTCTACATCTAAGCATGTAAATACCACATAAAGCACACAAAATCTTAAAACATGAACATGCTATGAGTATGATAAAAATATAAAGCATGTACATAAATAAATAAGAGTTTAGAGGTTGTTACCAACTCCAAAGCTCCAAGTATGGTGGTTGTCCCACCAAGCTCCTTGATAGTGATGCAACCAAGTGTATGTCCATCATGTCCATTGCAACCACTACCAAGGTACCAACCTTCTCACGTTTTGTGAGATCCCACACCTACATCAAAATCAAAAGGTGGGGGTTTTGGTACCCATGTTTTCTTGGGTCCTTTGGGGTTAGCATTGTTGTAAGGAACCCAAAATCTATTATACTTAGCAAAATATAAATATGGTTTCTTATCAAAACAATATCTTGCTAGATGGCCTTTGCGCCCGCAATGTGTACAAATGTACACCTTAGCATGATGCTTATGAGTGTGATTGTGATCGTGATGTGCGCCATAAGCATGAGCATGATGAGTATGTGCATGAGCATGGGGAACTTGTTTCTTTTGAAACAAAGATTCCAACTTAGAATGATTAAATGCACAAGAGTTCAAAGTTGAACTCAAATTATTCATTTTATTTTTCATATTCTTAATCTCATTAGATGTGGCATGAAAGGCATGATGAGATGAAGAATCATTTTTCTTTTTCTTTTGAGAGACATTATCTTTTTCTTTTTCAACAAATTTTCTTTTTAAAGATTTATTTTCTTGCAAAATATCTTCTTTTTGTTTTTCCACCAAGTCAATCTTTTCTTTCAAAGTATTGTTTCCTTCACACAAAATACTCAATTTAGAAATAAGGAAACATTCTCATTTTTCAAATCTTCTTTTTCTTTTTCTAAACATGCAAGTTTATTTTTCAAGGAATCATTTTCTACATGCATGCAATCAAATTTCTTTTTCAAAATATTGTTATCTTTTTCTAAGCATGCAATGTTATCTCTAAGAGAGTCATGTTCTACATGCATGCAAGCAATTTCCTTTTTCAAGTTTTTATTATTCCTTTTAAGCATGTCATATTTTTCAAGTATAAGATGACAAAAGGTAGTGAGCTCATCATATGACATGTTCTCATCATCGGATTCGGAATTTACCTCAAGGGGGTCATCCCCTTGGACCATAAAGCATGTGTTGGAGGTGTTGCTTCCAACGTCCGAATCGCTCCCGGCATAATATAGATCCTTTTCGCCAAGGGAGGTGATAATGTTCCAAGCTACAAAAGCCGAATCAATATTAGCAACCCTAAATAAGTAATCATCATTTAGGGTACTCTTCAAAGTATTTAAGGCTTTTGCATTACCCTCAATATACTTGCTATTGTTAATATATGAATCATTAAATGTAGCAAGATAGACATGAATGCCTAGGGCCTTGAGGAACAAGGACATCTTAACCTTCCAAATTTGGATGTTAAGGATGTCAAAGGTGGGTGGTGACATAAAGTCCATGGTGAGGTGTGTGTGTACAACAATTATTGTGATTAGCCCAAATGTAGGATCTTTAACTCTTAGGTTGTTAGACCCTTATCAAGAGCACTAGCTCTGATACCAATTGTAAGATCACCTAGAGGGGGGTGAATAGGTGATGGCTAATCTAATGGTCACTTGTGAGCAAATAATGCGGAATTAAAACTAAGATGACCAAATTAAATTTCTTTTAATAAACACTTATGTATAACTCAAGAGTGTTGCCGAATTCCCCTTGCGAGGCTCTGGACAAGCTCCTCTAGATTCCCCTTGAATGGGTTGAGGTGCCGCGTTGGCTCTCTTGGTTGAATACTAGTGTTATCAAGCAATCCCAAGCAAGTATATCAATTTTAGCACAAGGGAAATATATCTAGCAAGTAAATGATGAAGACAATAATTTAGTGCAAGATATAAAAGAGACAAAGAGAGAGAGAGGGATAGAGTAAGCAATCGCAAACACAAGGGTATGTTTCGAGGTTCGAGCACACTTGCTCTACATCCCCGCCTTCGACACACGAAGGGTTTCCACTATGCAAGATCCCAATGGATCTCTCCTCGGTGCCGCACACCTACAAACCCTCGGACTCCCAAGTCCCGTACACACGCAAGCCCCTTAAGCTCGCCGAGGCCGCACCTCGAACCACCAAGAGTTCACAACCGAACTCCAACCACCAACAACGAGCACACTTGCCCGTTTCCTCAAATACAAAGAAAAGATCTCTTTGATGATCACAACACTTGATCACCTAAAGAGCACTCTCACTACAACACACCTATAGGAATATCTAGCAATGGATAGCTCAAGTGTGGTGTGAGAAAATCAAGGAAAGAAAGCTATGGAGGAAAAACTCAAGAATCACTTTAACACTCTCTTGATAAAAACTCTTCCTTTTGATTGGAAGTATTTGCACTTAAATCTTGTGGAGAAACTCTTCTAAAAGTATCAGAAAAACTGCTCAAGAAATCTCCAAAATCTTAACCACAAAACAGTTGACAAGACCCCCTTATATAGGCTGCCAGAAATAGAGCCGTTGGGGTTCTGTCAGAGCTGTCGGTCGACCGCCGGTCGACCGGCCAACGGTCATTTTTCTGACCGTTGCAGCCACCGGTCGACCGGCTCGGTCGACCGACCTCCTGGAGCAGAGGGCATTTCCTCTATCGGTCGACCGGCTCGGTCGACTGATTTTTCCAGAGAGCAAAGCTCTCTTGGTCGGTCGACCGACCCGGTCGACCGGCCACTGTGCTGACAATGTGCACAGGGCTGTGCACATCGGTCGACCGGTCCGGTCGACCGATTTGGCCTGTCAGCCAAACTCCAGGTCAGAAAACAGGATTTAAAAATCTTTTATAAAATCCTAAAAATACATAGAAATTCTACAAAAATAGTTTCACCAATATACTTGAAAGAACAAACATGCTTGCACAAAATCAAGACATGTTATAGATGTTTTGGTCTATTTTTGTAACTTGGAAATATTAGCTCAATAACTAAAATGTATTTTTCCAAACATGTTTTTCCAAACTTGTTTTTCTAAATCTTCATCAAATACAAAAACAAGATATTTGAGTTCATTTTAAAGCATAGTGTGTATGGATATGATCCACTACACAATCAATAAGAAATATCTATGTTTTTGACATAAAGCACTAATCATGATTTTGGTTTAAAGATATGAACTATGAAATACCAAAATCCAAAATAGTATTTTGTCTCAAAGAAAAATTTTTTCTACTCTAGAAAATCTTTTTATGAAAGCACTTAAAATCAAGAGTTCTATCAAGAGTGTGTGTGTGTGATATAACTTGAGCAATCCACCAACTATCTATCCTTTACATTTTTACTAAAACAAACAAAACAAATTCTATACCTAGACCCAAGTCTTCAACTTCTTGAAGTCTTCCCTTGAAGGCTTCTCATCTTCTTGACTTGGTCCAAGCTTGATCCAAAAACTCCTTGGATCATCACATGCAAGCTCCAAATCTTGTTCTTTTATCCTTTGTTGAGCTATGCACCTACTAAGATCTTGATCATGAATCTGTCACTAATTAAACACAAGATCATTAGTAACTATAACTACATGAGTTGATCATCATCAAAACTAGGGTGAAGGGCTTTTGGGCCAACAGATGGTACCAAGAAGGAGGGAGCCAGCACTCCCCTCGGTTGCCTGGAGGCCCACAGGTCAGACCGGAAGTTTTAGTTGCACAACATGCTTAGTACCACTGTAAACACGAACACATATTGATAGCTGCAAGTTTCCCCTGACCCGATGTAAGTTGTCTCATTTTACGGTTTATTTGATGATTATCAGATTTCGGGAATGAGCAAGAGCAAGTCAGGATTATCAGGAATACAGGTATATCAGGAGTACGGTTTGTACTATAAGGTATCACATGTGTAACAGGAGTACAGTTTGTACTATCAAGATGTCAGGTCATCATTCCCGTTATCGTGATAAACATGAGAGTCAAGTATGTCATGCCGGGTGTTAAGTGATAGCATGACAGGGGGATGATATTAGGCAGGTAACCAGTCATATCAAGAGATTGATATTAGTCCGGTGGCAAGTCATGTCATAACAAGGGGTCTTGCCAAGTAGTAGCATGTCTGGTGTCAGGTGATAACACATCAGTTGCCAGGTGATACAAATAGGTGTTAAACAGTAGCATGTATAAAGCATGTCAAGTGTTAACATGTCAGGTAAGTACATGGCACGTGATAAAGTAGTAGCTGAGCACAACCAAACGGAGCTGAGCAAGATGGAGACACAGACAGCAAACAGTATTTAACACTGGAGCGTCTGGCATGATTACCGGGACGACTCGACTTAAAGTGCGAGTAGAAAATCCAGCAGCATCTCGCCTAGACGAATCTAGTGGTAAAGCGCTGGACGCTGATCATGATAACCAGGCGGAGCTGAACAAGCTGGAGGCATAGGCAGCGAACAGAGTTTAAACACTAATGCGCTCTGCGAGGTTACCGGGACAACTCGGTTTAAGATACGAGTAGAAAATCCGGCAGCAACTCGCCTAAACGAATTTAGTGAATAAAGCACTGAGCGCTAAGTATGCTCGCCAGATGGAGCTGAGAAACCTGACGATCCCAATCACGTCTCTTTCGAGATAGTGAGGGATCAGAGGCTGAATGAGAAACCTAACGATCCCAATCACGTCTCTTTCGAGATAGTGAGGGACCGGAGGCTGAAGGGTCCGGAAGCCAAGTACGCTCGGGGTTTAACCGCACTCTCGGTGACTACTAGCCATCCCAGGAGTGGGCAGAAACCCAGAGTCCAACGACCACGAAGGGTCGGCCACGCATGGTATAAAGCAGTAAAATACATCACAGGTATGGTATGTATACAAGAATGAAACTACCCTAATACAAGCATTCGTCACAGAGCAATACATGTCCAGTCATTGGCACTCGGCCATACACAGATACAGGGACTCAACCCAAATACATAATACATGAAAACATGGAATAAAAGACATGTCGACCCGACGAAGCGGGGAAACCCAAATGGAGGCGAGAGCAGGGACACTCGCCTAAATCACCGAAAATGCCAAAATCTATGGAACTCGCGCACGCGCCATAAAATATAATAATATGAAAATATTAGAGAGAGAAGGTGAAGAGGAGAGAGAAAGAGTTAGAGAGAGAAAGAGGGAGAAACCTAGAGAGAGAAAGAGACACAGGGAGACACGGGTTTTGAGGGAGAGACGCGGGGGTCGCAGACGCGGGAGTCGCGGCGCAGGAATAGCAGACGCGGGAATCACAGACGCGGGAGTCGCGTCGCAGGAATAGCAGACGCGGGAATCACAGACGCGGGTATTAGCTCCGCGTCGTGTCGATACAATAACGCGGAGGCCGCGTTAAAGAGGTGTCAAGATCGCGAAGATTCGCGGTAAGGAGTCACTTGTACGCGGGGGTGAGATCCGCGTCAGCAATTACAGAGAGGAGGGAGATGTAGAGAGAGAAAAGGGGAGAGAGAGATAATCTGGTGAGAGAGAGAGAGAAGAGAGAGAGGAAAGAGAGAATCTAGAGAGAGAGAGGCGGTTAGAGAGAGAAAGATGAGGGAGATGGAGAGAGAGAGAGAGAATGAATTAGGAAAGAGAGAGATGGAATCAGGAGAGAGAGAAAATATGGAGAGAGAGAGATGGAATCAGGAGAGAAAATATGGAGAGAGAGAGAGGGCAGGAGAGAGAGAGAGAGATTTAGGGGGGGCTGTTGCCCCTCCTGCTCTCGCACAGCGCCCCCCTCTGGGGGCGCTCGGCCTGGCCGCCGGCCAGGTGGCGGCGCCGGGCAGCGCCGGCCACTCCCCAGGAGTGAGGGAGAGAAAGAGGGGGCTGTTGCCCCCTCAGCAGAGAAAGAGGGGGGCTGTTGCCCCCCTCAGCCACGCACAGGGGGCCCCCCTGGTCGCCCGCGGCCGCCGGCAGGCCGCCGGCGGCGCCCGGATTTGGGGGTGGCTCCGGCCACCCCAAAGAGAAAAGAGGGGAAAGGAGGGGGGAGAGAGAAGAATCAGGGAGAGAGAAAGAGAGGAGGGAGAGGGGGAGATGGCTGCCCCTCTCCGGCCAGTGGCCGCCGGCGGCGGTCCTGGCCGCCGGCGAGGCCAACAGAGAGAGAGAGGGAGGAAGAGAGCCCAGGGGAGAAAAAGAAAGGGGGAGGGGGCTGCTGCCCCCTCCAAGCCGCGCATAGGGGGCCAGGGAGGCCCCCTGGCTGCGCCCAGGCCGCCGGCGACACGCCGGCGGCGGTCAGCCCACGCCGGGGCGCCGGAGGAGAAAGGGGGGTCGGCGGTCTGGTGGTCGCCCAAATGGAAGAGGAGGAGAGAAGGGAAAAGAAAGGAAGGGAAAAAGAGAAAATAAGGAAAAAGAAAAAGAGAAGAAAAGATAAAAAGGAGAAAGGGATTGATGGGAAAGGGGGTAGGTGAGGGGGGGTGTGGTGATGGGATGTCGCCCACGTGGAGGGGAGTGGGCTGAAGTCAGTGGAAGAAAAGAAAAGGGAAGAAAGAAAGAAAAGAAGAGATTGGGAAGAAAATAATAATATTATAATATGGTCGCGAAAAATCGACTGTTCCGGAAAAATCCCCAAAAATATCCGGAGGTAGAAAACGTCATCCTGAGGAATAATATGAAATCGGTTTTCAGAAATAAAATCCCGTTTTCAAGTTAAAAATCTAGAAGTCAACCGCCGATACCGGTCTACACCGGGTCGGCCGGATTTTGATAAATTTCGAAAAATCTCAGAAAATGTATTAAAGAATAAAATATGATTTTAAGAAGTAAAGTGAAAGCGGAATTCAGAAATTCAATTTCGATTGTAAACTAAAAATCCTGAAATCAACCAGCGATACTGGCCGACATCCAATCCGGTGGAATTTTCATAAATTCATAAAATCCTCAGAAAAAGTATTTAGATAGGAAATGTGATTTTAAGAAATAATGTAAAAAGACACTTCTAGTAATTCCAATCCGTTTGTAGATTAAAAATCCGGGAATCGGTCAACGGCACTGGTCGACACCGGTTTTGAAGATTTTCAATTTAATTCAGGAAATTTCCAGAAAATCATAGAAAATCTAAAATATTGGAAAACGATGTTCAGAACTGAAATTGGTTAAATCAGAATACCAGAATGTCCAAATCGAGCAATAATCTAGGATCGGGTCCTCGGTTCAGACTAAGGCTCACTCCAAGTCCGTGAATCCGGATCCAAGACAAAACGATCATATAAAAAATTCATAATATAAAACAAATACAGGAAGTAAATCGAAAAAATACGATCGAAAAATCTGAATACGCAACTAAGTACGTATTCTGGGAGCGGGGTGTTACAGACCCCGTAGACCTCAATGGGGTTCCGGGAGGAACTCGGGTGAGATCGCTTCTTGAAGATGTCATGTCCCCAGTTCTGAGCTTTCTTTGGATGTGCAGATGGTAGCTTTGCCTTCTTTCCCTCTCTCTTGCTTGGAAAGTCGACTTGTTATGCCTCGCGTTGCTTCTTCCAACTAAACATATTTCTTGGCTCGGGATAGGATATCCTTCATGTTGGTGATGTTGTTGTTGGCCCAGAGGCCTTCCACTCTAGTTTTGATGATGATTAACTCATGTAGTTATAGTTTACTAATAATCTTGTGATATTTAGTTTCAGATATTTAACTAAGATATTAGTAGGTGATTAGCTTCAACAAAGGTGTTTTGGAGCTTTCACAAGGTGATTCAAGAGCCCGAGCGTCAAGTTCATATCTAGCACTCGGTTGGAGTCAAGCTCGGTGGATCACGTTTGGATCGAGTCGACTTGGAGACGGCGCTCGACAAGAAGACTTCGGTACATTATTTTTAGAATAGTTATTTAGATCCATTGTTAAAGATTAGATAGTGTGATATGCTCAAATTCACAACACACACACTTATTTTAAGTTTCATGTTTATTGGTTTTGATTTTCGGTTTAACCGATCTTGATTTTCATGAATAGATATTATATCAAAACAAGTTTACATGGTTTAATGTATATTAGATTTGATCTATATACATGTATGCTTCATATTCTTAGAATAACTTATTTTGATTACCTATTCATGTATTTGGGTTTTGTATTTAAACTAAACTTATTTTTGGATTTAATGTCAAAAACATAGATATAATTCTTTTCATGTATATTGGATTCTATCCATATACCATATGCTTCAAAGTTGTTTATATATATCATGTTTTTGTATTTACATGAGTTTTGGAAAAATCGGATATCCATTTCAAAAATCCTAGTTTTGGAAAATACGGATTTTGGTTTTCGACAAAATTTGTAAGTTACAAAAATAGTTCAAAATATTTGTAACATGGTTTGATTTTACTCAAACATGTTTGTTTATCAAAGTATAATACTGAAACTATTTTTGTAGATTTTTAGAGATTTTATGGGATTTTATTTAAGTCAAAAAGCCAAGTTTTCAATACCCATTAGTCCTGTTCTGGCTTCTGCCGGTCGACCAGACCGGTCGACCGAGCTAGGAGTCAGTCAACCGATGTGCACAAACTTGCACGCCAGGTTTGGCTGGAGGGGTGGTCGACCGACCCGGTCTACCGCCAGAGAGCTTCTGCTCTCTGGAAAGCCCCGGTCGACCGGGCGGTCAACCGGCAGAGAGCTCTGCTCTCTGTTCCAGGCCACGGTCGATCAGGCCGGTCGACCGCTGCCCCAACGGTCAAAAATTTGACCGCTGGCAGTCGACCGGGCCGGTCGACCGACAGCCATCCAGGCTGCTGACTGGACCCCAACGGCAAGTTTTCTCTTGGCCTATAAATTGGGAGTTCTATGGACTGTTTTAATCAAGTTTTTAAGAGAGAAAAATTTACATTCCTAAAGAGTATTTTTAGCAAAAGTTTTTGGGATCAAAGTTCTTATTCTTTATTTGTTTTTAAGGTGTTGGAAATTCAAAGAAAATATAGTCTTTTGGGAATTAGTTTTTGGTCTAAAAATTCTATATCTATTTGGAGTTTTTCTCAAGCATTTTTCTTTGTTCCAAATACTTTATTTTCTCACACTTGAGCTTATCATTCTATCCTATCTATAGGATCTTCATTTTGTGGGAAAAGATTTGGTTTGTGGTTCAGATAGATCACTAAGTTGTAAACCTTCCATTTTGTGATATCCCTCTAGTGAGAGGTGATTGAGTTGTTATCCCTCAAGTGTGAGGTGATAGTGGAAGTGGTATTTGGCTTCCTCTGTGAGAGGTGGAGATTGTGTTGGAATCTCTCAAGTGTGAGGTGATTGTGTTTGAGTGGCTTTGTGCCTATCCCTCATTTGTGAGGTTGATATTGTTTGACTTTGTGTCTTGCCTCTAAGTGTAGAGGTTGTATTTGTTGGAGAGAGGAGTTGTGTACTCCTGGTTATTGTATGCCCTAAATCCTCAGTGGAGATTCCCTGTGTGGGAAGTCCTGTGTGGGAAGTCCTATGTGGACGAGTTAGTGGAAATCCTTCTGTGTGAAGGCGGGGATGTAGAGCTGTGTGCTCGAACCTCGAAACATATCTTGGTGTTTGCGTTTGATCCATTTTCTCTAACTCTCTCTCTCTTACATTGTGCATTGATTTATATTGTCATATAATATACATGATTGGTTTGTCTGTGTGCCCCACTTGTGTTTAACCACGAGAGCTTCATATAGCACCTCAATGTAAATCACCTAGACGGGGGGGGGGGTGAATAGGTGATGGCTAATCTAATGGTCACTTAATGACAAATAATGTGGAATTATAAACTATTATGACCAAATAAAGCTTATTACACTAAACACTATGTATAACACAAGAGTGTAGCCGAATTCCCCGTGAAGGGCTCTGGACTAACTCCTCTAGATTCCCCTTGAATGGGTTGAGGTGCCGCGTTGGCTCTCTTGGTTGAATACGAGTGTTAGCAAACAATCCCACGCAAGTATATATTAATTAAGCACAATATGAATATCAAGCATGTAAAGATGAGCACAATAAAAGCATGCAAGATATAAAGGAGATAGAGGGAGAGAAAATGAGCAATCGCAAACACGAGGGATTTGTTTCGAGGTTCGAGCACACTTGCTCTACATCCCCGCCTTCGACACACGAAGGATTTCCACTATGCAAGATCCCAATGGATCACTCCTTGGTGCCGCAACACCTACAAACTCTCGGACTCCCTAGTCCGTACACACGCAAGCCCCACAAGCTCGCCGAGGCCGCACCTCAAACCAACAAGTTCGCACCCGAACTTGAAACACCGCGAACACACTCGTCCGCCTCCTCAAGAAACAAGAAATGATCTCTTGGTGATCTAAACACTTTGATCACCAATAAAAACTCTCACTACAATACTCCTATAGGATGAATAGCAAAGGATAGCTCAAGTGTTTGTGTGAGAAAACTAGGATGAGAATGGTGGAGGAAAACTCAAGAAATTTCTTTTAACACACTCTAAATAAACTCCCCTTTTGATTGGAAGTAATAGCTCTCAAATTTGTGGAGAAAAACCTCTGGTAAGGGTAGGAAAAACTGGCACAAAAACAATATCTAAATCTTAATCAAAACAGCCCCCCAAAGCCCCCTTTTATAGAGTCTGGAAACTAGCTGTTGGGGTTCTGTCAGACCTGTCGGTCGACCGCCCGGTCGACCGTCAACGCTCAAGAATCCGACCGTTGCAGCCTCCGGTCGACTGCCCGGTCGACTGAAAAGAACAGAGAGCACTGCTCTCAATTCCAGTCGACTGGGTCGGTCGACCGGCCATCTGCCAGGTCAAGGCGTGCACGCTGTGCACGTCGGTCGATCAAGCCGGTCGACCGACTTCAGCCCTAGTCGACTTGTTTGGTCGACTAGTCGACTTGGCTAAAGCCTGAAACAGAAATCTGGGATTTAAAACTGGGTCTTTTTGGCTCAAATAAAATCCCATAAAATTACAGAAAATCTAAAAAAATAGTTTTGATGTTATACTTTGATAAACAAATATGCTTGCACAAAATCAAGGCATGTTACAAATGTTTTAAACTATTTTTGTAACTTGGAAAATATGGCTCAAACTAAAAACAGTATTTTCCAAAACTTGTTTCTCCAAAACATCACCAAATACAAAAACAAGATATTTTAATTCATTTTAAGGCATAGTGTGTATGGATATGATCCACTACACAATCAAGATGAAATATCTATGTTTTTGACATTAAGCACTAAATGTGGTTTTGGTTAAAACATGTTCATAAGAAATACCAAAAACCAAACATGTATTTTTCCAAAATGAAAGTCTTTTCTAAACTGAAAATTCTTTTATGAAAAACATATCTATCAAGAGTGTGTGTGTATAGTATACTTGAGCAATCCACCAACTATTCTATCCTTTACATTTTATCTAAAAAATAAAATTTTATACCTAGACACAAGTCTTCATCATCTTGAAGCCTTCACTTGAAGCCTTCTTGACTTGGTCCAAACACCGTGCTAGCTCCAAAACTTTGACTTTAAATTCTTTGTTGAAGCTATGCACCTACTAAGATCTTGATCATAAATCTGTCACTAATTAAACACAAGATCATTAGTACTATAACTACATGAGTTAATCATCATCAAAACTAGAGTGATGGGCCTTTGGGCCAACAATCTCCCCTTTTTTGATGATGACAAACTCATGAAGTTATATATACATGGATTAAAGTAAAGCCTCAAAGAAGCCACCCCTTAACTCATGCATACCAAATAAACAATAATATATGGAATTGAAGCACATAAACTAACTAAACATGTATGCAAATATAAGGAGATAAACATGCTAACAAGCATAAAACAAATCAAATTAAATCTTTTTCTCCTATTTGCAAAACAAACATATATGCATAAACATAAATAAATACTACTCCCTCTTAAGCAAGGAAGACAAACACTTCTCCCCCTTAAGCAAGGAAAACATGCATATATCTCAAATACTTCTCCCCCTTTTTGTCAATCATCAACAAAGGGGTTAAAGTAAAAACAAAATCAAACAAATTTTTCTCCCCCTTTTTGTCAAAAATAAAAAAGATCAAGAAGGGGTTAAACAAATCAATCAATAAAGGTTATATGCGATATACATTCATGAAGAGGAAGACGCTAAGTTAGCTTCCCTACACATATACATTACATAAAAGAGGGATGACAAGCCCTAATTTACATAACGCATAATATGTAATGCATAAAAGGAGATGTGAAGCTCCCCCTACACACGTGTATCACATAAAGAAGAGTTGTCAAGCTCCTCAATACAAGATACACTCAACATGAATCTATATGTAGAAGAGATGTTAAGCTCTCCTTGCATATAGGCAATCCAAATCAAAACATTTTTTTTGAAACAAAATTTTAAAGGTATCAGAGCTCTTGTAAAACAATCAAATTTTAAGATACCAAATGTAAATAATCATTATTGTAAAACATATTGATACCAATTGAAATTTATAACAATTTTGACATTTGAAGCATATTGATACCAATTTAAAATAATGATCAATTTTTATTTTTCATAAACTTTGTGCTTTTAAAATATGTATACCAAATTGTAAATTAAGCACTAAAACATCATATATATGTATGATAATAGAAATTTGGCATTTGAAGTCATACATATATAGAAACAAACTTATGAGTATACAAAGTATATCAATTGTGATACCAAATGAAATTATGATACCAATTGAAATTATGAATTGAAAATAGTATATAACTCATAAAATACCACCCTTTATATGCACAAGATAAAGAATTTTTCAATTTAGCTTGCAAGGCATACTCGCCCAGCCGACCGCCCATAAAGGTTGGAAGGAAGGGGTTTTCGAAAAATAGGGTGTGAAAAATATTTTATAGTGAAAACCACTACCCATATGAAGAATAATTAACTAGTTAAAATAGTTTTTGAAAAACTAGTTAAAGATCCTTCAAAACATGAAACCAAATCATATGATTTTCATGAGTCATACCAAATACACAAGAATTGACACTCGAATCGATAAAGCTCAAAAATATGTTCATGAAACAAAGTCATAACAAAACTAAATAAAGTGTGAGTGTTCAAAAATCATGTAAATAGTATTTTCATGAAAATAATCAATGAAGCTCAAATCAAACATGAATATCATTTTATCAAAGACACAAAAAAAATTCATTTTTCTTTTAAAACAAACTTCTAGGTATATGTATGATTTACCCAATTCTAACAATATGCATACATATCCCAAACATAAAAGAGTCTATTAAAGATATTTGCATGAAGGCAAGAGACTCACGGGTATACATGTATATTTATTAGATTTGAATTAATAATACATATACATGAAGTAAAGCATAAAAATTGGCAAAGCATGTATAAATGAGAATCATCAAAACTAGTCTATACATATGCAAATAGTGGGTACAAATGAGCATGAAGTGCAACCATATATAAAACAAATGTAGCTCACTATTTGTACATGTATAATACAAGTTTTGATAAAAACTCCATCTAAGCATGTTATTACCACATGAAGCACATCAAGACACAAAACTGAAATACACCTAGAGGGCGGGGGTGAATAGGTGTAAATGCTAATCTAATGATCTTTTTAAACTTAAGTGAATATGAGTGATGCAACGATCTCTCAAAACACGACTAAGAGCCGAATACCCCTTGCGAGGTTCTGAACTCCTTCCTCCCAATTCCCCTTGAATGGGTTGAGGTGCGCAATGCAACCGAGTTGTATGAGATATGATCGAACAAGTAAAGAATGAAATGCTATGATGAAACACACACACAAGCAATCCAAGCAATCAAGGATATAGCAATACAATGCACACAATTAAGCCAAGCAAGTATAGATGAATTGCAATAGAAATATATGCAAGGCAATATGAAACAATGCTCAAACACAAGCAAGTATATATGATGATATGAATGGATGATGCTTGCACAAATGTAAAAAGAGTAGAGTTGAGAGAAATTGGATCAAACGCAAAGACCAAGATGTGTTTCGAGGTTCGAGCCCCTAGCTCTACATCCCCGCCTACACCACCGTGTAGGATTTCCCAATCCACTATAGGAGTACCAAACTCCTCTCTCAACCTTACAAAGCCACCGAGGCTATACAACCACAATCCACCTCTACCGAAGAGGGATACGGCCCGTAGCCAAATACAACAACTACCTCTACCTAAGAGGCTCACAAACCAATCACAATACCACTCCGATCACCTCTACCGAAGAGGGATTCACAAAAGCAAGGAGGGTTTACAACAAGTGGTTCCACAACCACAAACTTCTCTTTTCTTTCTTTTTCTCTTTTCTTTTTCC
The DNA here is from genome assembly GCA_038442645.1 of Agave tequilana. Taxonomy (NCBI): domain Eukaryota; kingdom Viridiplantae; phylum Streptophyta; class Magnoliopsida; order Asparagales; family Asparagaceae; genus Agave; species Agave tequilana. The sequence continues at coordinate 15,020 of JAVJIF010010147.1, read as the reverse complement.
ACACAAAACAAAGATCCTAATAACTTAGGATAGAAGATATAGCTCAAGTGGAAACTAAGTGTTTTGGAAACAAGCAACAAAGAAAAATACTTGGGAAAATTCTTGCCAAAAGATATAGAATGAAAATCAACACAAATATCCCAAATCCTATTTTCTTTGATTTTCCAAAAACACAAAACAAATAAAGATTAAATCTTTTTAGCACTAAAACTCTTTTAAAACTCCTTTTAAACTCTTCAGAAAACCAGAATTTTTCTCTTGTAAAACCTTAGCCAAAATCCCAAAGGAATGGGGTTTATATAGGCCAAAAATCAAAACTAGCCGTTAGGCTGATGTGGCAATTCTGACAGCCACCGGTCGACCGGCCCGGTCGACCGCCAACGGTCAGAAATATGACCGTTGGGCACTATCGGTCGACCGGCCCGGTCGACCGAAAACTTCCAGAGAGCAGAACTCTCACATCGGTCGACCGACCCGGTCGACCGGATCTGTGCCTAACAGACGTGCACGTCTGTGCACGTCGGTCGACCGGGTCGGTCGACCGGCCCCTTGGTGCGGTCGACCGACACGGTCGACCGACCAGCCTGTCAGCACAAATCAAGGTCAGAATTTTTGGAAAAAATATTTTATAAAAATCTTTTATCTTTTCTGAAAATTCCATAAAAATTGTTTTGTCATTTTATATTGAAACATAAACCTGTGATAAAAATTTCAAGACAATATATCAACATATCAATTCATTTTTGTGTCTTGCAAATTTTATCAAAAACAAATCCTGTATTTTTGTCAAACTTGATTTTTCCAAAACATGAATAGGATAGTCAAAATAAGTTTGTTTACCAAGTTAAAGCATGTATGTATAAATAGAAAACATCTACTATACATATAACATATGTAAACTTGTTTTGATCTATTATTCATGAAAACCAAATACCAAATCATAAAACGTGTGTGTTTTGTGCACTTGAGCATATCAACTAAACTAAGCTTTACACATGGATCTAAAACTCATAATCTAAACTAGATACCTAAGTCTTCTTGATGATCTTCATCTTCAAGTAGACTTGCTCCAAAACTCCGTGATTTTCCAAGTGCAAAGGTATGATCTTTAAGCTTTGGCACCGGAATCATCATGATAAGCTTCTAGACATCTTGTTGAAGCTAATCACCAACTAATATCCTGTTAATGATCTGAAACTTAGAAACACAAGAATATTAGTGAACATAACTACATGAGTGTTGATCATCATCAAAACTAGAGTGGAAGGCCATTGGGCCAACAATCTCCCCCTTTTTGATGATGACAAAACTCATGGAGTTATATATGCATGGATTAAAGTTAAGCTTCAAAGAAGCTCCCCTTAACTCATGCATAGGAAATAAATACTAATATATGACAATGAAGCTCATAAATATGTATGCAAATGTATGGAGATAAAACATATCAAATCCTTTTTCTCCTATTTGCAAAACACAACATATATGCATAAACCTAAAATCTTACTATGTATATCAAATTGCTTATTTATTGTGATGCATGAGAAAACTAAACACAAATGTGCATATAAACTCAAAATCTTCTCCCCCTTTTTGTCAATCATCAACAAAGGGGTAAACAATCAAAAACATAGATAAAATGAGGGGTAAAAATCTTTCTTCCCCTTTTTGTCAATCAAAATAATACAAACAATGTTCTCCCCCTTTTTGTTTAAAACAAAAAACAAAATCAATAAGGGGTGACTACAAACATGATATCAATTAAAAAATATGTCAATGAAGCATCTTGATACCAATAAACAAGAATCAATATATGTTATATGCTATATACATTCATGAAGAGGAAGACGCTAAGTTAGCTTCCCTACACATATGCATTACATGAAGAAGGGATGACAAGCCCCAATTCACATAACACATATTATGTAATGCATAAGAGGAGATGTGAAGCTCCCCCTACACACGTATATCATATAAAGAAGAGTTGTCAATCTCCTCAATTTATAATATACTCAACATGAATCTATATGTAAGAGAGATGTTAAGCTCTCCTTGCATATAGGAAATACAAATCAAAACTTTGAATATTTTCTTTAAAAAAAAAATTTTTTTTTTTTAGATACCAATTGTAATTAAACATAAATCTTTAATTCCTAAAACATGAATCTTGATACTAAATGTATTCAAAATTTGTTATGTTTAACCAATTGAAAAGATTTTACATAGAAACATTGATACCAATTGTAAGAATTGTTCATTTTAAAACATATAAACAACTTTTAATCATAAATTGTGGGAGTACAAATACCAATTGAAATACAAAATCAAATTTTCTCCCCCTTTATGAAATACAAACTTAAATCATGCATAGTCTTGATACCAATTTAAAAGTATTCAATTGAAACAAATTGAAACTCAAGCACTAGCATAAACAACTATTTGTGCTCTAAGATATAGGAATATAGTAGGCACAAATAAAACAAGTATATGTGTATGAAATGGAATGAGTATCAATCACCAATAGATGATACCAAATGAAAACATACATACACAATAAACATATGAGTATACAAAAAGGTCAAAATGATACCAATTGAAAAAGTTCAATGATACCAATTGACATAACAATAAAAGCATGTGTATATCTCATATCATCTACCACCCAATCATAATTCAAGTTTTAAAGATTTTCAATTTAGGGCATACATGAACATGATCTCCCATCCTACCGCTCATAGATGGTAGGGGTTTTCAAAAATAGATTGAAAATATGGTTTGTTTGAAAATCTCTACCAAAATGAAGAACACCGCAACTAGTTAAATGGAAAACTTGTTAACTAGTACGAAGTCCTTCAAGTAAGGAGTAAAACAAAGTTATTTTTCATAAAGCATGAAAATCACATGATAATCATCACTCTAATCAATAAAGCATAACTCATGAGAAACAAAACATGAGCAATAGATATGAGTGTACAAATAATATGTGAAGATCAAAATCATGAAAAATATTTCATTAAGCTCAATTATTCCTTAAAACATAATTCTATCAAAAAAACATGAAAAATCATATAAAACTACTTATTTAATCTTCAAGGCATATGTATGTCTAATGCAAGCTAACATATGCATACATATCCAAAACTCAACGAGTCCACTAAGAGTAGATGCATGAAAGACGTGGCTCAAAAAGGATGTATATGTATAAGATTAGTTTGAACTAGATAGACATATACATGAAGTTAAACATATATACATCAAACATGAAAAATCAAATTTTCATTAAACAAACAAATTTTAATTCATGGTATATGTATGAATTGTCACTACACTAAGTATACATACATATCCCTAAACACAATTGAGTCCATAAATAGATTTTGCATTGAAGGCAAATGACTCAAGGGCTATACATGTATATCTTAATGTTTTGGCAAAATAAACATATACATGAAATGGAAACTCATATTCATCAAAACAAATTCAAAAATGGGAATACAAGTTTAAAATGTATGAATCATCAAAACTAGACTATACTAGCACATCTAATGGGTTCAAATAAGCGTTCAAGCTCAACATATATAGATTTATTTGTTACCCACTCTATGTACAAGTATATAACTAGTCTTAATGAAAACTAACATCTAAACATGTAATCAAGTCATGAAGCATCAAAACAAACACGAATACCATATTTCTAACTAAAACACATACAAAATTCATCATAATTTTTTTTATTTTAAATGAACATGATCTAAAAACATGACAATGGGCATAACAAGTAAGAATGAGCAAATCACCAAAACTAGCTTATACGTGTGCATATAGTGAATACAAATGAGCATGAAGTTCAATTACATAAAAAACAAATGTAGCTCACTATTTGTACATGTATAACACACGTTTTAATAAAATCTACATTCAAACATGTTATTACCACAAGAAGCATCAAAGCATGATAAAAGAACATCATGAAAAAAACTAAAACATGATTAATATGCAAATTTACATGTATTAGATTCATGATGTACATTATAGCTAAACAAACGGTGAGAACACTAAATATGAATCAAATAAGCATGTGTGTCTCAAATACTATACATGTAAGTCATGGATCTAATAATCATGGAATTTACACACTAATCCAAAGACATCAAAAATATGCTTAAACAAATGAGACATGCTATAAATAATGAATCATAAAAGCATGTAAACAAATAATATGAGAGTTAGAGATTTATACCAAAACCGATGAGGGCATTTCTCTAATTCTCCAAAATAAAGTGGTCCTCCCACCAACTCTTCCCTTGAAAGTGATGCATCCATATAATTTCCTTTAAGTCCGGAACGCATCCACTCCAAGGTGTCAACACTCTCACGTCATGTGAGAGCCCTCACCTACATCAAAAATTGGAGGTGTGGTCTTTGGTACCCATCTCTTATTGGGTCCATGGGGGTTAGTCCCTTCTCTAACCCAAACAAATTTCTTAGCTAAATTTGTAGTATGTAGTCTATCAAAGCAAAATTTAGCTAGATGGCCTTTTCGACCACAATGTGTACAAGTGTACACATGAGCATACGTGTGATGGTGTCCGTGAGGAGCATGTGTATGCCGTGGAGGGTGTGCATGCATAAAGATGGAACTTGTTTCTTTCGAAGCAAAGTTTCCAACCGTGTATGGTTCATGCACATTGACTCATAGTGGAGCCCAAACATTCAATCTTCTTCTTAATCAAACAAATATCATCATTAATTTTAGAAGAAGTAGTGTGGCATGCAATAGGTGAAGTGTGTGATACTACCCTAGCATGGCAAACATGTGCATCCATATTATTTTTCAAAACAATATTTTTCTTTAAACAAATTTCTAATTCTTTTGAAATAAATTCAATTTCATTTTTCAAAGAATGGTTACTTTTTAAAACAAAATCAAGTTTTGAAGTTAAAGAATCATTTTTCTTCAAAACATCTTCACAATCATTTTTATTTTTCAAATTTTATTTTCATTTAAAGCAAGATTAAGTTGAGATTTTAATGAGTCCCTTTCATTAGCAATCTCATCCTTCTCTTGCAAAATATTGTCAAGTCTAGAATGCAAACATTTATTTTCTTTTTCAATTTCTAGACTTTTCTTTTTCAAAACTTTATACTTTTCTATTAACTTTTCACAAACAATAGATAGTTCTTCATTCAAAGCATGGGGATCAACAATATCATTTGAAGAACTAGCACAATCATTACTATCTAGTTGAGTTTCCGATTGTACCTCAAGGGAGTCATTCCCTTGGACCATGAAGCATTGTGGATCGGATTCTCCACTAGATTCCTCTTCCCTTTGGATTTGTGCTTGAAGCTCGGAGGTGGTGGTTGTAGTTGACAATAGATTCCACACTGCAAAAGCGGAATCAATATTAGAAACACGCATAAGATAATCTTTAGGTAAAGTGCTTCTAATAGCCTCAAGGGCTTGTGCATTGGCCCCTATATGATTGCAATCACTAAGGAAGGATTCCTTGGTAATAGCAAGATAAATTTTATGACCTAGGGTTTGTAAATAAACAGTCATCCTAATCTTCCAAACATGAATGTTGGAAGGGTCATACATAGGTGGGGTCATGAAGTCCATGGTATAAACTAAATGTGTGCAAACAAGCAAATACAAAAGAGATTAGCAAGCAAATGGATCACTCCTAGGATGTTAAGCCTAATATCAGGAGCACTAGCTCTGATACCAATTGAAATACACCTAGAGGGGGGGTGAATAGGTGTAAATGCTAATCTAATGATCTTTTTAAACTTAAGTGAATATGAGTGATGCAACGATCTCTCAAAACACGACTAAGAGCCGAATACCCCTTGCGAGGTTCTGAACTCCTTCCTCCCAATTCCCCTTGAATGGGTTAGAGGTGCGCAATGCAACCGAGTTGTATGAGATATGATCGAACAAGTAAAGAATGAAATGCTATGATGAAACACACACACAAGCAATCCAAGCAATCAAGGATATAGCAATACAATGCACACAATTAAGCCAAGCAAGTATAGATGAATTGCAATAGAAATATATGCAAGGCAATATGAAACAATGCTCAAAACACAAGCAAGTATATATGATGATATGAATGGATGATGCTTGCACAAATGTAAAAAGAGTAGAGTTGAGAGAAATTGGATCAAACGCAAAGACCAAGATGTGTTTCGAGTTCGAGCCCCTAGCTCTACATCCCCGCCTACACCACCGTGTAGGATTTCCCAATCCACTATAGGAGTACCAAACTCCTCTCTCAACCTTACAAAGCCACCGAGGCTATACAACCACAATCCACCTCTACCGAAGAGGGATACGGCCCGTAGCCAAATACAACAACTACCTCTACCTAAGAGGCTCACAAACTAATCACAATACCACTCCGATCACCTCTACCGAAGAGGGATTCACAAAAGCAAGGAGGGTTTACAACAAGTGGTTCCACAACCACAAACTTCTCTTTTCTTTCTTTTTCTCTTTTCTTTTTCCACACAAAACAAAGATCCTAATAACTTAGGATAGAAGATATAGCTCAAGTGGAAACTAAGTGTTTTGGAAACAAGCAACAAAGAAAATACTTGGGAAAATTCTTGCCAAAAGATATAGAATGAAAATCAACACAAATATCCCAAATCCTATTTTCTTTGATTTTCCAAAAACACAAAACAAATAAAGATTAAATCTTTTTAGCACTAAAACTCTTTTAAACTCCTTTTAAACTCTTCAGAAAACCAGAATTTTTCTCTTGTAAAACCTTAGCCAAAATCCCAAAGGAATGGGGTTTATATAGGCCAAAAATCAAAACTAGCCGTTAGGCTGATGTGGCAATTCTGACAGCCACCGGTCGACCGGCCCGATCGACCGCCAACGGTCAGAAATATGACCGTTGGGCACTATCGGTCGACCGGCCCGGTCGACCGAAAACTTCCAGAGAGCAGAACTCTCACATCGGTCGACCGACCCGGTCGACCGGATCTGTGCCTAACAGACGTGCACGTCTGTGCACGTCGGTCGACCGGGTCGGTCGACCGGCCCCTTGGTGCGGTCGACCGACACGGTCGACCAACCAGCCTGTCAGCACAAATCAAGGTCAGAATTTTTGGAAAAAATATTTTATAAAAATCTTTTATCTTTTCTGAAAATTCCATAAAAATTGTTTTGTCATTTTATATTGAAACATAAACCTGTGATAAAAATTTCAAGACAATATATCAACATATCAATTCATTTTGTGTCTTGCAAATTTTATCAAAAACAAATCCTGTATTTTTGTCAAACTTGATTTTTCCAAAACATGAATAGGATAGTCAAAATAAGTTTTGTTTACCAAGTTAAAGCATGTATGTATAAATAGAAAACATCTACTATACATATAACATATGTAAACTTGTTTTGATCTATTATTCATGAAAACCAAATACCAATCATAAAACGTGTGTGTTTTGTGCACTTGAGCATATCAACTAAACTAAGCTTTACACATGGATCTAAAACTCATAATCTAAACTAGATACCTAAGTCTTCTTGATGATCTTCATCTTCAAGTAGACTTGCTCCAAAACTCCGTGATTTTCCAAGTGCAAAGGTATGATCTTTAAGCTTTGGCACCGGAATCATCATGATAAGCTTCTAGACATCTTGTTGAAGCTAATCACCAACTAATATCCTGTTAATGATCTGAAACTTAGAAACACAAGAATATTAGTGAACATAACTACATGAGTGTTGATCATCATCAAAACTAGAGTGGAAGGCCATTGGGCCAACAAAAACATGAACATGCTATGAATATGATATATGAAGAAGCATGTATATAAAAAAAGGAGTTTAGAGATTGTTACCAACTCCAAAGCTCCAATCATGGTGGTTGTCCCACCAAACCTCTTGATAGCGGTGCATCCAAATGTTTGTCCTTCTAGTCCATGCAATCACCACCAGGCACCAAATCTCTCACGTCTTGTGAGAGCCCTCACCTACATCAAAAACAAACGGTGGGGATTTTGGTACCCATTTTTGCTTGGGTCCTTTGGGGTTAGTACTATAAGGAACCCAAAATCTTTTATTAGCAAAATCAAAATGATGCAACTTGTCATAACAAAATTTTGCTAAATGGCCTTTGCGGTCACAATGTGTACATTTGTACACCTTAGGATGCTTACGTGAATGATTGTGATCGTGACGTGCAACAGAAGCATATGCATGATGATGTTGTGCATGAATATGTGGAGTTTATTTCTTTGCAAACATGGACTCCAATCTAGAATGGTTGAATGCACAAGAGCTCAAGGTGGAGCTCAAATTATCAATCTTATTTTTCAAAAGTATAATCTCACTATCTTCAATGGTAGCATGTAGAGAAAGGTGAGATATAGAATCATTTTTCTTTTTAGAAACTTTTTCTTTTTCTTTTTCTTTTTCAAAAATTTTCTTCTTCAAAGTAGTGTTTTCTTGTAAAACAATTTCTTTTTGTTTTTCCACCAAAGCAACTTTATTTTTCAAAGTGGTGTTTCCTTCACAAAGATCATTCAGTTTTGAAAACAAGGAAACATTCTCATTTTTCAAATCTTTATTTTCTTTTTCTAAGCATGCAATGTTAGATTTAAATGAATCTTGTTCTATCTGCATGCAATCAACTTTCTTTTTCAACTTTTTATTATCTTTCTTAATCATGTCATATTTTTCAAGCAATAATTGACAAAATGTAGAAAGCTCTTCATATGACATGTTAACATCCTCATCTTCGGATTCGGTAGTTACCTCAAGGGGGTTATCCCCTTGGACCATATAGCATGCGTTGGAGGTGTCACTTCCAACGTCCGAATCGCTCCCGACATAATATAGATCCTTTTCGCCAAGGGAGGTGATGATGTTCCAAGTTACAAAAGTCGAATCAATGTTAGAAACCCTAGATAAATAATCATCATTTAGGGTTGACTTTAAAGCATGAAGGGCTTTTGCATTAGCCTCAAAATTTTTGCCATTTAAGCAATAATCATTTTTAGTTGTGGCAAGATAAACATTAATTCCTAAGGCCTTGAGGTATAAAGACATCTTAACCTTCCAAATGTGGATGTTAAGAATGTCAAATGTGGGTGGTGACATGAAATCCATGGTGTGTGTACAAAATATAGTGATTAGCCTAAAATGAGGATCTTTAACTCTAGGTTGTTAGACCCAAATCAAGAGCACTAGCTCTGATACCAATTGTAAATCACCTAGAGAGGGGTGAATAGGTGATGGCTAATCTAATGGTCACTTAATGACAAATAATGTGGAATTAAAAACTATTATGACCAAATAAAACTTATTACACTAAACACTATGTATAACACAAGAGTGTAGCCGAATTCCCCGTGAAGGGCTCTGGACTAACTCCTCTAGATTCCCTTGAATGGGTTGAGGTGCCGCGTTGGCTCTCTTGTTTGAATACGAGTGTTAGCAAACAATCCCACGCAAGTATATATCAATTAAGCACAATATGAATATCAAGCATGTAAAGATGAGCACAATAAAAGCATGCAAGATATAAAGGAGATAGAGGGAGAGAAAATGAGCAATCGCAAACACGAGGAATTTGTTTCGAGGTTCGAGCACACTTGCTCTACATCCCCGCCTTCGACACACAAAGGATTTCCACTATGCAAGATCCCAATGGATCACTCCTTGGTGCCGCAACACCTACAAACTCTCGGACTCCCTAGTCCGTACACACGCAAGCCCCACAAGCTCGCCGAGGCCGCACCTCAAACCAACAAGTTCGCACCCGAACTTGAAACACCGCGAACACACTCGTCCGCCTCCTCAAGAAACAAGAAATCATCTCTTGGTGATCTAAACACTTTGATCACCAATAAAACTCTCACTACAACACTCCTATAGGATGAATAGCAAAGGATAGCTCAAGTGTTTGTGTGAGAAAACTAGGATGAGAATGGTGGAGGAAAACTCAAGAAATTTCTTTTAACACACTCTAAATAAACTCCCCTTTTGATTGGAAGTATTAGCTCTCAAATTTGTGGAGAAAAACCTCTGGTAAGGGTAGGAAAAACTAGCACAAAAATAATCTCCAAATCTTAATCAAAACAGCCCCCAAAAGTCCCCTTTTATAGAGTCTGGAAAACTAGCTGTTAGGGTTCTGTCAGACCTGTCGGTCGACCTCCCAGTCGACCGTCAATGGTCAAGAATCCGACCGTTGCAGCCTCCGGTCGACCGCCCAGTGCTCTCTGTTCTTTCCGGTCGACCGCCCGGTCGACCGAAAAGAACAGAGAGCACTGCTCTCAGTTTCGGTCGACTGGGTCGGTCGACCGGCCATCTGCCTGGTCAAGGCGTGCACGCTGTGCACGTCGGTCGACCGAGCCGGTCGACTGACTTCAGCCCTAGTCGACTTGTTTGGTCGACTTGGCTGAAGCCTGAAACAGAAATCTGGGATTTAAAACTTGGTCTTTTTGGCTCAAATAAAATCCCATAAAATTACAGAAAATCTACAAAAATAGTTTTGATGTTATACTTTGATAAACAAACATTCTTGCACAAAATCGTGGCATGTTACAAATGTTTTAAACTATTTTGTAACTTAGATAATATGGCTCAATTTAAAAATAGTATTTTTCAAAACTTGTTTTTTCAAAACATCACCAAATACAAAAACAAGATATTTTAATTCATTTTAAGGCATAGTGTGTATGGATATGATCCACTACACAATCAAGATGAAATATCTATGTTTTTGACATTAAGCACTAAATGTGGTTTTGGTTAAAACATGTTCATAAGAAATACCAAAAACCAAACATGTATTTTTTCAAAATAAAAGTCTTTTCTAAACTGAAAATTCTTCTATGAAAAACATATCTATCAAGAGTGTGTGTGTATAGTATACTTGAGCAATCCACCAACTATTCTATCCTTTACATTTTATCTAAAAAATAAAATCTTATACCTAGACACAAGTCTTCATCATCTTGAAGCCTTCACTTGAAGCCTTCTTGACTTGGTCCAAACACCGTGCTAGCTCCAAAATTTTGACTTTAAATCCTTTGTTGAAGCTATGCACTTACTAAGATCTTGATCATAAATCTGTCACTAATTAAACACAAGATCATTAGTACTATAACTACACTACATGAGTTAATCATCATCAAAACTAGAGTGATGGGCCTTTGGGCCAACACTCAACTCTTATTCAGAGGAATCAAGAGGAGTTAGTCCAGAGCCCTTCACCGGGAATTCAGCTACACTCGTTGGTAACACTAAGTGTGTTGTAATTAAGTTTTTAATTTCGCATTAGTTGACCATTAGATTAACTAGTCACCTATTCACCCCCCTCTAGGTGATTTCAATTGGTATCAGAGCCTATGCTCCTGATATTAGGTTTAACCACCTTGGAGTGTGATCTTGATTTTTGCTAATCTAGTATTTGCTTTTGCACACTTATATTGTTTACACACACTCATGGACTTCATGACCCCACCTATGTTTAATACTTCCACACTTGTTGTTTGGAAGGCTAGGATGTCCATGTACCTAAAATTCCTAGGCTTGCATGTTTTTCTTGCCTCTACCAAGAAATCCTATCTTGGTAATAGTAAGCATATAGAGGCCAATGCACAAGCCCTTGAGGTACTTAGAAGAATGCTTAACAAAGAATATCTTATGATGGTTTCTAACTGTGATTCCGTCTTTGCAGTGTGGAACACGTTGACCTCCTCCAAGCTTCAAACGCCCAACATAATGGAGAAGGAATCTAGTGAGAATGAATCCGAACAATGATGCTCATGGTCTAAGGGAATGACTCCCTTGAGGTACTTTCGGACACTCAACTAGATAGTGCTAGTTCTTCTTGTGATGATTATGTTGATCCCGATGCTTTGAATGAAGAACTATCTATTGTTTGTAAGAACCTCCTTGAAAAATATAAAGTTTTGAAAAAGAAAACTTGTGAATTAACTAAAGAAAATAAGGACTTGTCTTCGAAATTTAATATTGTTTTGCAAGAAAGAGATGAGATTTCTAATGAAAGGAATTCATTGAAATCTAAGCTTGATCTTGCCCTTAATGAAAACAAAATTTTGAGAAGTAAAAATGATTGTGAAAATGTTTTAAAGAAAAATGAGGATTTAACTTTAAAACTTGATTTTGTTTTAAAAGAGAATGAATCCTTGAAAAACAAAATTGCTTCTATTTCAAAGGATTTGGATTTTGTTTCCAAGAAAAATATTTCTTTGAAGAATGATATTGATTCTCATGTTTGCCATGCTAGTGTAGCCTCACATTCTAGCTTACCTATTGCATGCACCTCTTCTTCTAGGATTGATAATGATATTTATTTGTTAAAGAAGAGTGTGGATTGTTTGGGCTCCACTTTGAGCTGATGTGTCATGAACCACACACGTTTGGAATCTATGTTTCGAAAGAAACAAGTTCCATCTATGCATGCACACCATACACGGCATACACATGCTCCTCACGTTCACACTCATAACACTTTGTATGCTTATGTGTACACTTGTACACATTGTGGACGTAAGGGCCACCTTACTAAATTTTGCTATGATAGGATACATGATTCTAATTTAGCAAATAAGTTTGTTTGGGTTAGGAAGGAGCTAACCCCCATGGATCCAAAAGAGTATGGGTACCAAAGACCACTCCTACTTTATTTGATGTAGGTGTGGGCTCTCATATGACGTGAGAGTGATGGTATCTTGAGGTGGATGCGTTCCGAACTTAAAGAGGACTATTTGGATGCATCACTTTCAAGGGGAGTTTGGTGGGAGGACCACCTTGGTTTGGAGATATGGAGAGTTGCCCTTATGGTTTTGGTAACTATCTCTTACTCCTTGTTTATATTTACATGCTTTCATATTATTCATTTTTAGCATGTTTTGACGTTTCATGATTAGTATGTTAAATGCCATGATAATTAGATTAGTGATATGCATGATTAGTAATTGAGACAACCATGTTTATATGGACCCATATTTTGTATTCTCACATTTGTTTTAGCTATTATGTATATCATAGATCTAATGCATGTTCATTTGCCATAATGATCATATGAGTTTTATTTTGATTTCTATGCTTCATGTTTTGATTACATGTTTAGATGTTAGTTTTCATTAAACTTGGATATACACTTGTACAACTAGTGAGCCACAAATAGATTATTATATGTTTGTCCTTGAATGCTCATTTGTACCCATTAGATATACTAGTATAGTCTAGTTTTGATGATCCATACATTTTGACTTGTATTCCACATTTTTGACATGTTTTTCATGTTTATATTAAACTTCATGTATATGTCTATTTTGTCTAAACTATTAGTTGTACATATACATCCCTGAGCCACTTGCCTTCATGCATGTACTTTTGACTCGTTTGTTTGGATATGTATGTATACTCTAGTTTGTACAAAACATACATATACCTTGAAGGATTTCTAGTTTTGATGAAATTAGATTTTCCTGATTTTCATGTTTTAAGGAATTTCATATTGAGCTTGATTGCCTATTTCCATGACTATGTCTTTCACAAAACTTATACACTCATATTATTTGATGTTTTCTCATGATTTTGTTTTCATGAGTGTTATATGTGCTATATAGATTTTGAGTGACATTGGTTTAGTGATTTTCATGTTTTATGGAATATATTTTTGTTTTATTCCTTACTTGAAGGATTTCGTACTAGTTTAAAAATTTTTTTATATAACTATTTCGTATTCTTCATATGGTAGAGTTTTCAAACATACTATATTTTCAAACTTATTTTTGAAAACCCCTACCCATCCAAGGGCGGTTGGCTGGGCGACCATGCCTTGTATGCTCATTATTGAAAATTTATTTAAATATGTGCATGAAATGGGTGGTAGGAAGTATGAGTTATACACTTGATCTTATTGTGTTTTCAATTGATATCATTGTATCTTTTCAATTGGTATCACTATTGACATTCTTTTTGTATACTCATATTTTTTATATATGTATGCTTAAACTTCAAATAGTATCAATTTCGATTGGTATCTAATTTTTACATACATATATATATGTTTTATTTGTGCTTATTATATCTCTATATCTTTGAGCACAAATTTGGTTATACTAAGCTTGATTTCTTAAATAACTATTATATGTCAATTGATTATTTTTCAATTGGTATCTTATACAAGCTTATGCATCATTTTGTTTGGTATTTCATAAAGGGGGAGAAAATTTATATTTTACCTTTCAATTGGTTTTGTTTACCCTTGGTATTCTATTCCCACACTTTATGATGAAAATGATTAAAAAATGATTTTTTTAATTTGGTATCATACGCTCCTAATGAAAATCACTTTCAATATGTTAAAGATTGGTTTATGTTTTTCAAATTGGTATCAAAAGTGTAAAATATTTTTAATTGGTACTAATTTTTACAATTGGTATCAAGATTACCTATATGTTTACATCTTTCAATTGATATCAAAATTTTGATTGATTTCTTTAAAATGTTTTATTTACTTTCAATTGGTATTCTTCAAAAAATTTTGATTGGTTTACCTATTTGTTTATTTTTAATTGATATCATGATGCACTAAATTGATATATTTTTTTAATTGGTATTATAATATTTTGTTTTGGTTTCACCCTTGTTGATTTTTGGTTTCGGACAAAAAGGAGGAGAACATTATTTTATTATTTTTTTGACCCGTTTGTTGATGATTGACAAAAAGGGGAAGAAGTATTTGAGTATATGCATGTTTATTTGTTTATTTACAAAAGGGGAGAAGTATTTGAGTATATATGCATATTTGTAAGTTTTATATCAAAGTTTGTTTCATATTGGTATCAAGAAAAGTTGGTTTATGTTTTGTTGATATTGTATCAAGAGCATGGATATTATATCAAGAACATAGTTTGTTATTTTGTTTTGTTGATATCAAGAACTCTTATTAAATTTTTTTATTGTTGGTATCAAGAGCTTTATTGATTATCTTTCAATTGGTATTAAGAGTTTT